>CM060078.1:1426500-1429000 GCA_030533445.1 Cyprinodon diabolis
GATGGAAGCAGCACAGCTGATGTTTCTTTCCTGGATGACGTCACAGCCAAACAGGAACAGACGAGGCAAAGCTACTCTGAGGAAAAGCAGAGAGAGCAGAAGGTTAGAGATTGAACAAACAGATTCTGCAGAATAGGAGAACAGAGAGAGAATGAAGCAGAATGATGAAATGGGGGTCCCTATGTCCTCCAAAAGTCTAAGCCTATAGCAGCATAACTATAGAGAGAGAGCTCAGGATAACCTGAGCCACCCTAACTATAAGCTTTATCAAAAAGGAAAGTTTTAAGCCTAGTCTTAAAAGTAGACAGAGTGTCTGCCTCACGGACTAAAACTGGTAGTTGGTTCCACAGGAGAGGAGCCTGATAACTAAAAGATCTGCCTCCCATTCTACTTTTAGAAATTCTAGGAACCACTAGTAAACCTGCAGATTGAGAGCGAAGTGCTCTGTTAGGAACATAAGGAACAATCAGATCTCTGATATAAGATGGAGCTTGGCCATTTAAGGCTTTATATGTGAGAAGGAGGATTTTAAATTCTATTCTGGATTTAACAGGAAGCCAATGAAGAGAAGCCAGGATAGGAGAGATATGATCTCTCTTTTTAATTTTCATCAGAACTCTGGCTGCAGCATTTTGGATCAGCTGAAGGCTTTTAACTACAGTTTGTGGACTTCCTGATAGTAAAGAATTACAATAGTCCAGCCTTGAAGTAACAAATGCATGGACTAGTTTCTCAGCATCACCCCTGGACAGGAGATTTCTAATTTTTGCAATGTTCCTCAGATGAAAGAAGGAAATTCTAGAAACCTCTTTGATCTGGGATTTAAATGACAGGTCCTGATCATAAACAACACCAAGATTTTTTACTTTATTATCTGAAATCAGTTTAATCCCATCCAAATGAAGTGACTGGCTAATCAGCTTCTTTTTCAGAGACTCTGGTCCAAAGACTATAACTTCTGTTTTGTCTGCATTCAGAAGCAGAAAGTTAAGATTCATCCAGGTTTTTATGTCTTCAAGACATGCTTGTAATCTATGTAATGGGTTAGCTTCATCTGGATTTATAGACAGATATAGCTGGGTATCATCAGCATAACAGTGGAAATTAATCCCATGCTGTCTAATAACTCTACCAATTGGGAGCATGTATAAAGTAAAGAGAATTGGTCCTAGCACTGATCCCTGTGGTACTCCACAGGTAACCTTTGAGTGTGTTGAAGATCTATCATTAACATAAACAAACTGAATTCGATCAGATAGATAAGATTTAAACCAGTCTAGTGCTGTTCCTTTAATTCCAACAAAATATTCAAGTCTTTCTAAAAGAATATTATGGTCAACTGTATCAAATGCAGCACTAAGATCCAACAGGACGAGCACAGATACAAGTCCATTATCTGAGGCCATGAGAATATCATTAGTGACTTTCACCAGAGCTGTTTCAGTGCTATGATGAGCTCTAAAGCCAGACTGAAACTCTTCAAAAAGTTCATTATGGTGTAAGTGGTCGCAAACTTGTTTGGCAACTACTTTCTCAAGAATTTTGGATAAGAAAGGAAGATTGGATATAGGTCTATAATTAACCAAGTCATCTGGGTCAAGAGACGGTTTCTTAAGCAGAGGTTTAATTACAGCAACCTTAAAAGCTTTAGGTACATATCCCTGTAACAGAGATAGATTAATCACATCTAAAATGGAGGAGGAGATCAAAGGGAATACCTCCTTAAATAACCTGGTTGGAACTGGATCTAACATACAAGTTGAAGGCTTAGATGAAGACAATAATTTTGCTAATTCAGAAAGTTCAACTGGATCAAAGCAGTCTAAACCCGGTTCAGATTCCATGACTACCTCAGGTACAATCGCGGATAGAGGAGTGCTTATGATCTTATTTTTAATAACATCAATCTTATTTATAAAGAATCCCATAAAATCATTGCTGTTAAGAGCAGGTGGAATGGACGGTTCAACAGAGCTATGGCTCTGGGTGAGTTTGGCAACTGTATTAAAAAGAAATCTAGGATTATTCTTATTCTCCTCTATTAATGAGGAGAAGTATGCTTCTCTTGCTTTACAAAGGGTCCTCTTATACAGCAGTAAACCATTTTTCCAGACTAGGAAGGACTCCTGCAGGCCTGTGGAGCGATATTTTCTCTCCAGTTTCCTAGCATTTTGCTTCAAAGTACGCAGCTCTGCATTAAACCAAGGAGCAAGCTTTCTATTTTTAACGGTTTTCATTTTCAAAGGAGCTGCGTTGTCTAAGGCAGTACGCAGAGAACTAGCAACCCCATCAACAAAATCATCAACCTGTGAAGGGGAATAAGCTATACTTTTGCACTCTGCAGCACTGTTTAGCGACACAGAGGAGAGAGAAAGTGAAGCCGATTCTTTAAAATTTATAACTGCACTATCTGATAAAGATCTACTAAAATTGAACCTTCTTTTGGGGGAGGAGAACTCTGTTAAAGTAATCCTGAAGGTTATTAGAAAGTGGTCAGAGA
>CM060078.1:1441500-1444000 GCA_030533445.1 Cyprinodon diabolis
ATCCCATCCAAATGAAGTGACTGGCTAATCAGCTTCTTTTTCAGAGACTCTGGTCCAAAGACTATAACTTCTGTTTTGTCTGCATTCAGAAGCAGAAAGTTAAGATTCATCCAGGTTTTTATGTCTTCAAGACATGCTTGTAATCTATGTAATGGGTTAGCTTCATCTGGATTTATAGACAGATATAGCTGGGTATCATCAGCATAACAGTGGAAATTAATCCCATGCTGTCTAATAACTCTACCAATTGGGAGCATGTATAAAGTAAAGAGAATTGGTCCTAGCACTGATCCCTGTGGTACTCCACAGGTAACCTTTGAGTGTGTTGAAGATCTATCATTAACATAAACAAACTGAATTCGATCAGATAGATAAGATTTAAACCAGTCTAGTGCTGTTCCTTTAATTCCAACAAAATATTCAAGTCTTTCTAAAAGAATATTATGGTCAACTGTATCAAATGCAGCACTAAGATCCAACAGGACGAGCACAGATACAAGTCCATTATCTGAGGCCATGAGAATATCATTAGTGACTTTCACCAGAGCTGTTTCAGTGCTATGATGAGCTCTAAAGCCAGACTGAAACTCTTCAAAAAGTTCATTATGGTGTAAGTGGTCGCAAACTTGTTTGGCAACTACTTTCTCAAGAATTTTGGATAAGAAAGGAAGATTGGATATAGGTCTATAATTAACCAAGTCATCTGGGTCAAGAGACGGTTTCTTAAGCAGAGGTTTAATTACAGCAACCTTAAAAGCTTTAGGTACATATCCCTGTAACAGAGATAGATTAATCACATCTAAAATGGAGGAGGAGATCAAAGGGAATACCTCCTTAAATAACCTGGTTGGAACTGGATCTAACATACAAGTTGAAGGCTTAGATGAAGACAATAATTTTGCTAATTCAGAAAGTTCAACTGGATCAAAGCAGTCTAAACCCGGTTCAGATTCCATGACTACCTCAGGTACAATCGCGGATAGAGGAGTGCTTATGATCTTATTTTTAATAACATCAATCTTATTTATAAAGAATCCCATAAAATCATTGCTGTTAAGAGCAGGTGGAATGGACGGTTCAACAGAGCTATGGCTCTGGGTGAGTTTGGCAACTGTATTAAAAAGAAATCTAGGATTATTCTTATTCTCCTCTATTAATGAGGAGAAGTATGCTTCTCTTGCTTTACAAAGGGTCCTCTTATACAGCAGTAAACCATTTTTCCAGACTAGGAAGGACTCCTGCAGGCCTGTGGAGCGATATTTTCTCTCCAGTTTCCTAGCATTTTGCTTCAAAGTACGCAGCTCTGCATTAAACCAAGGAGCAAGCTTTCTATTTTTAACGGTTTTCATTTTCAAAGGAGCTGCGTTGTCTAAGGCAGTACGCAGAGAACTAGCAACCCCATCAACAAAATCATCAACCTGTGAAGGGGAATAAGCTATACTTTTGCACTCTGCAGCACTGTTTAGCGACACAGAGGAGAGAGAAAGTGAAGCCGATTCTTTAAAATTTATAACTGCACTATCTGATAAAGATCTACTAAAATTGAACCTTCTTTTGGGGGAGGAGAACTCTGTTAAAGTAATCCTGAAGGTTATTAGAAAGTGGTCAGAGAGGACAGGGTTGTGAGGAAATACTGTTATTTCTTCACATTCTATGCCGTATGTCAGCACAAGATCCAAAGTATGAAGATGAGAATGTGTGGGACTATTCACATTTTGAACAAAGCCAATAGTGTCTAAGATAGCATCAAAGGCCGCTCTTAAGCTATCGCCCTCAATGTCAGCATGGATGTTAAAATCTCCCACTATGATGACCCTGTCAGTATTTAATACCAAATCAGAAAGGAACTCTGAAAACTCATCTAAAAATTCAGAGTAAGGACCTGGCGGACGATACAAAGTTACAAGAAGAAGAGGTTTTCTTGCCTTGAAATTTGGATGAGGGAAATTAAGGGTTAAATGTTCAAAAGAGTTGTAGGTATTAACTGTTTTGGGAGTAATCAGTAAGTCAGACTGGAAGATTGTTGCTACTCCTCCTCCTCGCCCAGAACTTCTGGGTATGTGAAAATTTAAATAGCTTGAAGGAGTTGCCTCGTTTATGCTCACATAATCCTCTTGCTGCAGCCAGGTTTCTGTAAGGCAAAACAAGTCAATGTGATTATCACAAATCAAGTCATTAACTAGCAGACTTTTAGAGGAAAGCGATCTTATGTTAAACAGACCGCATTTAATTGTTTTAACTTTTTCCCCAATTGGAGTTATTTTGATTTTAATTAGATTATCATGATTTACTTCTTTGGGAATCTTTGCTAATTTATTAGATTTTGGTCGTGGGCAAGACACTGTCTGGATGGAGTAAAGAGTGGGTAACAGTAGAGAAGCTGCAGAGATGTGTGTTAAACTACAACTCTGCTTCCTGGTCTGCACCCTGGGTGGTCAGGGTTTTGGAGGACTAATAAATGTGGCCAGATTCCTAGAAAGAAGAGCTGCACCATCCAAAG
>CM060078.1:1459000-1661500 GCA_030533445.1 Cyprinodon diabolis
ATCAACCTCAGCTTTTTACTCCAGTAAAAGTGTAGAAGTACCATTTTTAAAACTACTTAAAGTATGAAAGTAAAAGTAATGCAGGAAAAAAAATTCACAAAAAATCTGGATATTAACTTCCTTAGACTTCATTTTCTGAGTTTTATAACTAAAGGTGTCACATCTTACTTTACATCATCTTGAAAAACGTTTCTTTTTAGAATGTTGAGAACAAGTTGGGGCAGCACCGAGTCCAAATTAACTGTGTGGATGAAGTCCGGTCAGCAAAGAATAATCAATGGATCATTATTTATACCTAAAACAATTATGTCGTGGTGATTTAATGAATTCAGTAAAAAATACAAAACAATAATATTCATTGCGATCACAGAGTCTGGGAGCGGCCATTTTTGCCCAAATATAGTAACCCCTCCCTCCTGCCATCTTCCAGCAGTGACGTCACGGTGCGGTAAGCCTAGCGCCATTCTCCCCGCTTTACAAGCTAAATCAATGGGAACTACTAGACACATCTGCAATCAACAACAATTATTGAAGATTTCCAGAGGACTTCACCATTGAAATTCACCAGAGCTATAGTGAAACTGACAATGCCCACGTGCATGGCAGCTGGATGCTGGAATACATCGGGTTAAAGTGGAAAAAAAAAGAGTTATTCCACCTTTCTGATTCCTGATCCTCCACGGACGGGTTGGTCGTTGGATCGCCAACTTGAAGAGGGAGGATTTGCCATCGAACTTCTGGCCAGAGAAAAAACACGTAATATGTAGCCAACATTTGGAAGAAGAATGTTTTCAAGATGACTTGGATAATAGCGCGTTGTGACAAACACCAGATACAGCACTGGGACTTGATCAACAGCCGATACCGCACCGTGACGTCACAAACCAGTAGGTGGCAGTAGTGTTCTTTGACAAACATGGATGCCTCCAGTAAAGCACATTCACATGAAAATTACTCTGAATAAAAAACACTGATCATTTATTGAACAGAATGGAATCATTTCAGATTTAAAGGACCTTCAGAAGTTTGAATTCTGAATATGAGCGGCTTTTCCTTTAACAACAATCCACTAGACTTAGTTTCCAAGTGTAAAGACGTTTTACTTCCGATCAGAAAGCTTTCTCAATTTAAAATGTTCCCCTGCATAGCGATGATAGCTGGAAGGAATGAACTCTATCGCTCCATAAACAGACTGCTAATCTGCTTCAGTCTATCATAAAGAACTCTAACTAAGCATAAATGAATGTTTTTTAACCTTGGAATCATGTTTTATGCTGTTGGAATCTCATGTCTCCTAACAACATTTTATCTTTATTTTTATCATCTGCTCTTTTCTGCTGTTGTTTAGACACTAATGCTTGAAGTTGAATCTCTCTGTCTGTTTTTAAAGCCTGCCTAAATGTCTGAGGATAATCAGCAGCTGTGGTCAGTCACTGTGATTTTTTTCCCTGCATGTTTAATCCCAACAACATCTCCTTAAGAAGCACTGTAGCCTCTGATGTCACGAAAAAATAGCATGACGTACTTAGATGTTTTATGTGCTTTTATTTTAAACTTGCATGTCCATAAACCGACTCTGTTTTTATCGTTTCCCCTACAGGAGGGGTTTTGTTTGTTTAGCAACAGCTTAAACAAGTAAAATCAGTTTATTAAATGTGACTATTGATGTGATATTCACTCCAGATTTTGGGTGCAAGGCTCATGATTCAGGCATGGGAATAAAACCAGCTCAAATAAAGCTATAAAACATGAAAACGAGGTAAAAAGGAAGCATTAAGCACAGTTCCAGGTATTTTCTAAATAGGAAGAGACTGTGAGCCGCTCTGGAAGTTTCCGCTCCACCCTGCAGCCTCCGCCTCTTTCTTTGAGATTCCAGATTGGTTGTATCCTTAGATGCTGTTTCTCCATTGGTCGTCAGGTCAGTCGGTAAATTAAAGCAGAGATTCCCAACTGGAGGTAAACGTACCCCTAGTGGTCTGTGAAAATATTTCATTTTTAGGTAGTAAAATAAAATAGGTTTTGGATCTGTTTTACTGCACGAGGACCAGTGGAAAAATGTAAACTAACTTTTATCAACAAAAACGTAAGTTTTTTCTTAAATGTTGAGATAATCTTCAGCTGTGATCCCATCCAAAGCAGGCAGAGGAACAGCCTGGATGTAGAGAACAGCCTGAGCTATCAAAGCAGCTCAGGTGTCCATATGAAAAATAAACTAATTAGTCAGTTTGACTATAATTATTGTTCCCCATTCATGAAGTTTAAATGTGATTATAGGGGAGATACTCAAAGGGAATTCAATTTTACCAATACAGGTTTATATAACGATTTTAATTTTAATTTATTTAGATTGCTTACAAACTTTCAGGCAATATATTAATGTGTTTTTTATTTGAGATGGAAAGAATAAAATGCCTAAGATTAATTGTTAGAGTTAAAAGATGAGGTAAAATAGTTTTTATTTTAAAATCAGTTATTATGCGTTACTATACGACAGTCATCAATACTTGGACTGAGAGAGGATCTCATGGTGAGAGAACACAAGTCAGAAAAGGTTGGAAAACACTGAGTTAAAGGAAAGCCGGGGTTTAGAATCGATTCAATTCTAATTCTCAGTATTTACATTAGATTCTTTTCCAAACTGACTTCTGGTTATAAAACCATTTTTGCCTGAATTACATGACTGTGTAGTTATGATCCAACATGTTAATATTAGCAAATGAATAAAGCAATGGTAGTTAATGATTGCCGAAGTGGAAAATTATATTTTTCACTTTGGTTATAGTAATCAAGGAATTAATGTTAGAATCCATCCAGAATAGAAAAAATGTAAAACTCAGCCACCTATTTAAGATTTAAAAAAATAACACACACACATATTTCATTTGTAAAAACAACAGAAAATAATTGACTCCCACTTTATAATGATTCTTTTCTTTTAGTATAATTCATAATATCTCAGTAAAACGAGTTTGTAGTAAAGTGGACGTGTTGAAGTACTTGCAGTTCTTTTTTAGGACCTTGCTTTAAATTGAATCAAACCAAATTGTGTTTCTCTTGTCCAGGTGATTTGGTGAAATAATGTGAGGAATCAGTTAGGGGGGAGCAGAGTCGGGGACATGCTTGATGCTGACGTTGCAGAGGGACCGGCTATTCTTAGCACTCGGTGGGGCTCCTCCTTGGGTAACATCTGGCCCCCAGCCTCTGCTGTCGGACTCTGCCTGCTCCCATAACGGCCTCTGGGTGGCAGTAAAGCTCTGCTTCCATTTCAGAGACTCTCAGAACATCATGGACACTAAAAGAAACAGAAAATCCTGAACCCTAGTGTTTCAATGAATTAAGAATGAATTAATTCATATTTTCAAGAAGAGACTTTTTAGAAGAATTGTCCGTTTTAACGTTTCTTCTTCATTGCTGCTCGCTGTGAGCCTGTGACCTCGATCAAAAGCTTTCTTCTGCATGACGAAAAACGCTGGTATGGAAATGTGGATCTCCAGTAACTGAAAATAGATTGTTTGTGGCCAGCAGCTCTTATAGGATCTAACAAACGCATCCTCCTTCACTCGGCTCCTCTTTTGCATGACTGAGCTGTTTTATATCTACCAGCCTGTTATTTAGGGAGGTTTGCCTGAGAGCCGCTACAGAAAGTAGGAAAAAAGAATGTGTGTTGGTTTAACTTACTGGTCAAAAACTGTATGGAGTTTAACTCCAGTAAAAGTTGGATGGTTTACACTGCAAAAAGTCAACAAAAAGTCAATAAAAGTTTTCTTCAAATAAGGAAAATTCCACTTCATTGGATTAGCTGAATAAAATAAACTGCTAAAAAGACTTGAAGTAAACAAAACAGATCTATTCCTCCCGTTTAAGAATGGAATAATGGGCTTTATAGGGGTACCGGTACTTATTTTCCTTTGGAAGATCATTTCCCTGTATTACATAGAACATTATCCCATGTTTGTACCTTTAACTAACACAAAGTATTGAATAACTGCAAAACTAAAACCAAGGAGGTGTTTCAGAAGTTTTGTTTCTTGTTAATAATTTAAAATATCTGTTGAAATCTGATTCAGAAAGTAAAAATCAATTCACTCACTCGCCTTCAGAGGCCAATTAGTTAACAGGACCTGTAAATTAGTCTCTTTATAGGCGAAGCTGTTTTGGGAAGGTTTAGAGCAGGGGTCTTCAATGTCAAGGCCAAGGACCCCCAAACTGGAGCAGGGACCCACCTATTATATATATTGTGTGAAATTGTGTTATATCCAACTGGTCCTATAGCCGCTTTATTACAGATGGAGTCATGTCATGAAAGTAACCTGTACCTCCATGGACTCCCTAGGGGTCGCGGCCCCCCTGTTAAAGACCTCCGGTGTAGAGAACAGATTGTGAACAAATGGTAACATAAACGACTAGAAAGAAGCAGCAGGATTCCTAATTAGACTGAAGTCCAGCATCGACTCCTCAGTCGAACTTTATTTTGAGTGATTTCTGCATGCAGTTTAATGCTTCACAAAATGGACAAAACTTTGACCCAATATTCAATTCACACACCTTAAAAAAATAAACTTGATGATTTTCTGATTCTCTGCAAATGAGCAAAACTCAGAAGTTTTATGACTAAAGACCAAAAAAATGTCATTTAAACTGAACTAAGATATTTTAAAAATAAAGATATTTATGGGGAAAACTCAAAAGTTTGCTGAGATTTATAGTTTCTGTACGTGAGAGAAATGGTGCTCATGCATGTAACCACGTTCACTATGGGAAATATCCAGAAACACATCTCATCACTTTTTCCCTTAAAAGCTAACTGGTTAGCAACATACTTCCGACAAACCGGCCACAACCAAACTGGCTTGCAAACCTTCCGCCACAATAATCCCGCCCCCTTGATAAACGACCAATCAGATTCATTTATTCACTCGTGTAAAGTCGGGCACCACTCAGGAGAATTCGGAAATGCAACGGTTGGAACAGCCGCTTCCCTACAACTTTAACTAAACTTACATGTAACTTGAGTTCAGTTTTATGATGCCTTATTTACCTGGTCATAAGTTAAAATTTGCATTGTACGCTGTAGGTAGGTGGTGGCCAATAATAAAAACTGTTATTTGATAACCTAATAATAATCACCATCAGAGCAAAGGACTGAAATGATAATCACCCAACAGAATTCAGTCCAATTCAGAACAATAGAGATTGAACTAAAAGATTCTGCAGAGTGGGAGAATAGAGATAGAATGAAGCAGAATGATGAAAAAGGGGTCCCTATGTCCTCCAGCAGTCTAAGCCTATAGCAGCAGAACTATAGAGATAGATCAGGATAACCTGAGCCACTCTAACTATAAGCTTGATCAAAAAGGAAAGTTTTAAGCCTAGCCTTAAAAGTAGACATGGTGTCTGCCTCACGGACTAAAACTGGTAGTTGGTTCCACAGGAGAGGAGCCTGATAACTAAAAGATCTGCCTCCCATTCTACTTTTAGAAATTCTAGGAACCTCTAGTAAACCTGCAGATTGAGAGCGAAGTGCTCTGTTAGGAACATAAGGAACAATCAGATCTCTGATATCAGATGGAGCTTGGCCATTTAAGGCTTTATATGTGAGAAGGAGGATTTTAAATTTTAGGTAGTTAGCTTTAGGTACAAATTTGTAGTAAAAAAAAAAAAATCAATATTAGGAACAGAGAAAACGGTTTTATATCAGGTACCTGAAAAATAATGATATATCACCAAATCGATGGTATTGAGGTTTATTCTGGTCTACACCCCTACTAACAAGCTCTTTTCTAACTGATGTGTGATCTACTTGCACAATGATGGTGAGTTGCAGCCCTGTAGCAACCAGCTGACCCTGCAGACATCCTACATTCTGACTAATTTAATCAATGCTCCGTTTTCACTCCAACTCGCCAGCGTGACGCAGTCTTCACCAGAAATATGTTGATTTTATCATCAACATGCTTCTTGTGCAGATTTCTTTCTTCCAGTCGTTGTCTAGAGCAACTCAAGCAGTCGATAGGTCTTTAGATCATTATTCAAGCTACCAGCTCATGTATCAAGCAGCCTATGTTTCACCCCAATAAGGAATTCATGTAACCTGACCTAACCCTCACCTGACTTTGCGTTCATTTCATGATCGAACATATTTCCAAACAGTCAAGCTTCCTTCAGACAGCTGACCAGTTGCACAGCAAAAGGCTGCAGAGTATTATATGACTGTGTCTCCAGCTGAGGAAAGCTTCAGTCAGTCTGGTTTGCTTCATCATGTCATTAGGAGGAGTTTCTCAGTTGTTTAACCATAAAACTCAAGCTTTGGTTTCCCCTTGATAGTCCTTTCTCCATGCCTACATACATACTGTTTTTTTTCAGATATAATGCCTGTTTTTTCCCCACCTTGTCTTCTACACTCACTAATGTTTCTTTTTTTGTCCTTTATTTTCAGTATGTGGACAGAGCAAGCGAGAGCAACACGATGGTATAACCCGGACTTTTTCTAACCGGTTAAACTTCAGCAGGTTTTCTAATCCTTTCCCACGTTACCCTGAATTGAAAGTGGCTGTAATTCAGATTTTTTTACTCGAGCCAACAAAGACTGCTTCCTTTTTTAATACCACCGAGTATTTCCAGCACTCACCAGTCTTTAAAGGATCCAATAACTAAAGCCCAACAATATCATCATAAATACTTTGATTCCTCCCCTCCTGTTTCCTGACTTTTCTTTGAAAATGTTGGAGGTAGACCCTATTTGCCTTATTGATCCACCAAACTACAGGACGTCTGAACATGGAGGAAAAGCGGGACTTCAGTTTGCCAAATTTGATTTCTGTGCCATAGATTATCTTCCAACAGGTATATTTTTGTTGTTTTGTTATTTTTCTCATTGCATTAAATCTATCACCATTGTACTGTTTCTCCATTTAAACTCTCTGTTGTTTAATTTGTTTCAAGTCTGGGATGAGTATTACAGCTTGAGGATAAATTATTTTTTTTACGGCTGTGGCATCTTGTTTCATACTTCTGTATTGGTACGTTTTCCCGATGTAATGATACATGGTCGTGTATGAAGCAGCCCTGTTCAGTCATTGTACAAAAAAATAATCCGTATGTATGCACCTAAAAAATTGCATTATTTTTTTTCTTGGTAATTTAGTCATTTTATTATAGAAATAATCATCAGATGTTCATTCAGTTCTTATATGGAAACATCGGCCGTTTGACTATGAGTGCTGTCAAGTAAAGCATGTTTCCTGTGTGTTGAACAGAAGGTTTGAAAGAGAGGGAGAAGAAGCTGAGTATAGAGAGCTGGTGAGTTATGTAGAAACAATCATCTCATCCTGAATATAAACAAAAGATGATTGTAAAATTCAGAAGAAATGGGAACAAGTTGAATCCTAACTTGGCGTTCACCTGGACAGCAAAGTAAACTGGAGATTCAACTATGAAGACATCTGTAAGAAGGGACACAGCAGACTGTACTTTGTAAGGAAATGTAGGTATTTTTACCAAGATGGTACATATCTCCTATGAGTCTGCTATGGAGAGTGATCTCCTCCTCCATCATCTGCTGGGCCTCAGACCAAATGAAAGAAAGACGCTCAACAAGCTTGGCTGACTGTTCTAGGAACTCCTCTAGATCCTCTGCAGATGATTTCACAAAGAAGAATTCTTCATAAAATGGAGAATATTATGGACAACCGTGAGCATCCTCTTCAGAAGACCCTTAAACACCAACAGTCTTCCGTCAACGGCCTCTCCAGAGCCAGTGGAAGATGGTGCTACAGAGGATCCTTTCTACCTACAGCTATCAACATCTACAACTTGTTGAGAATTAAAACTGAGTTAATTTCCCTTTAGTATCAATAAAGTAATTGAATTTTGAAATCAATTATACAACAGCAGACATTTATTAATGAATTAGTTACAGAGCTTTCAGTTAAACCAGAGAGTCTGCCTCGTGAATAATTACCTCTTTAAAGGGAATACCTTGTCTCCTTGAAAGGTAGGGGACAGTGTATCTCCTTAAAAATGTAAACATAATGAGAAAGTAACAATATAAACAAGGAATCCAAGGAAATGGGAAAATAATTACATTTCTTCAAAATAGGGGTTTTCTGTAATATTGAGAAAAAAAATATGCTTAAAAGGTGTGACCACATTGTCTAATGCATTCTGTCTGTAAAACTCACGAAGAGAAAAGACAATCAGGAGAAATCTATTGATACAATTACTTTGTCTTAGGCGCTCAGACCTCAGCTGGAAACATAGCACTTAATTTGATAGATATGCATGAACAGGAGCAAAGAACAGGGCTGTTACCCCCCAGGCCTGAAGCTGGTGGTGGAGTGGAGATAAATGAAGTTGGTCAGTCTGTAGACTGCTGGTTAGTGAGACGGTATGCTGAGCTTTATGGTGAGATCCAGTGGACTGCATGAGCTGATACTAGAGCTTCACACAGGGACCTGGAAGATGGAAGTCCTGTTGGATAACACAGGTTGAGGGAACCTGTCCATGATGAGCAAGCATGAAGCTACAGTGGAGAGGAAAAACTCCCCGTTGGGAAGAAACCTCTGGCAGAACCAGGCTCAACATGGTGGTCTTCTGCCAGACCGGTTCAGATGAGACAGAGAAGAGTGTGGCAGGAATGACACTCTGATGAAGCTTTGGCTACGATGGTGGAGGAGGGGCTGGAGGAGGGTTGAAACGGGGTCATATGAATGAAGCCACATGGCGCATCCAACGTCTGCGTACTAAACAGAAAAAATGTGGATAGGAGGCCTTTTATGATGAACTTTGGATGCAGATTGGCTTTCATGGAGGTGTGGCTCAAAGCTCAATGGCTCTGTAGAAGGTGGATGTAGGAGAGCAATGAGTTTCTTCAGTTAAACTTCCGCCAAGGCTCTATTTCCAACATCAATTTTAGTTTTGTGTTGGAGAGTTATACTCTGTTGAATCCCTCTAAAAGTTATGAAAAGCAGCATGTTTATGATGAAATTCTGTGTATTTCTTTATATCAGCATACGATCAAATGTATATAGACAAATGTGTTTAGGTCTGTAGATGTTTTGACCAACTCTCTGATCAGTATTCCAAAGACGAGTCATTTCCTGAAGAATTATCGTTTGTGAAATTCTTTGCAGAGTGAACTGAGTAAACAATAACACGAAAGGCTAAATTTGGACAACTATTTTAGGCCATAAAACAATGTAGAGATACAGCCTGTTTTTAAAAAAACAACATAAACTTCTCCAGAGCGAATTTCGACCTCAGAAAGAGCAGCAGTTTTTCAGCAGGACAGTGATCCAAAGCAAACAGCCAAGATCTTGAAGGAGCAGCTTCAGGACCTCTGAGCAAATGTCCTGGTGTTTCTGTGAACTGACATCTCCCTTTCAGCCAGACGAAGTGTGGGATGTCCTGCAAATAAAAATGTGCACAACTGCCTAAAGACAGATGTGTTAAAATTGCAGCATCATCCTAAGGAGAACATAAGGATGGAATTGCTGCCAAAGATCAATAAAGTATTCAGCAAAACCTGTGCATACTAATGTATATGTCATTTCTTAGTTTTCCACTTTTAATACATTTGTAATTCCAGTCTCAGTTCTTTGTCCATTCGTTCTCATAAAGAGTTGAATTTTCAAGAAAGAGATTACTTTAAAACCATTTAGAAAATGCAGAACAATAACAGAAATAACATAACTGAGTGTAGAAAAAAGTTTGTTGATAAAAAACCTAACACTGCTTATCAGACAAAATCGGCTAATCAAACACTCACAACCAAACCACCATGAAACAGCCTGTGCAAATGGTCCTTATAGCTATTTTATCCATGGCTAGAGTGGTCAGTCACGTATTTATAGTTTTGCAATGACAAGAAATGACCAAATCCAATTTTATCCCAACTGGTAAATGGAAATTTGCACTTCTTTCTGTCAAATGTTTTTTCTGGATCTAATGAAAGGGGTTAGATGTTTTTCATTTTGGATTCTTTATTCAGGTAATTATTAATTAATTTATTTTTTTACAGCATACCTATTACTAATAAATGCAGTATTGTGTGGGTTCCACATGGTTTAGTATGACTTTGGTCCATTCTTTGCAGCCATAACAGCTTCAGCTCTCCTCCAAAGTCAGTCAACAAGGTTTAGGAGCCTGTTTGCAGGAAATTAAACATTCTTCCAAAAGATCATAGACCGATTGTGTATGCTGGTGAAGATTCTCAGTCATCCAGGTCATAGTCATTCCAAAAAAAATAAAAAACAATTCCCTGGACTTTGTTTCCAAGTTTGTAGATGTTTCTCCTCCATCCAGGAAGCTTTTTCAATCTAAATGTCAGAAATAGCGTTGAGTTCCAGGTTTTATACAGTAGCCCAACAAAGCCTGGTTTTTACTTAGAAAACAAATAGAAACGGACAAACTTCTTTTGTTAACCTGCAATGTCCCATACCTGTCTATGTCCCTGAAAGGGGGTCGTTAAAGGGAATTGTTGGCCTGGCAAATAGATGAGGTCTTCTGTTCCCCTGTAAAGGGGTGTGGGTTGAGATGATGGCGGGAAGGGATCGACTCAATCAGTGCATTGTAGGTTTTTGAGTCCACCCCTCTGTTCATGGCAGGTTTTCTTTCTTAACATAGATGGCTTCCTTCATGCCCTTCTCAAAACAAAGACCAGCGGACTGTTTTTTATATTTTTGGACTGATTGTGTATGAGAAGGCCAGATTATTTGTCTCCACTCTGCTTAACCCCAAATGTGTTTTGCGTTACTTTAAGGCACTATGGCCATAGAAGTCCTGATGATTGAGGCTTGTAATCTCAATGCAATAAAATTTTAATTAAATTGTGTAGACAGATTCAATTAGCCTTGTGGCTACAGCATTGAAGATTATTATTGCAGATATTATATGTAATACTGGACAGTGACTGGACTTCAGGGTGGGATCTCTATCAGGTTAAAAGATAAGACAATGGTTGTGTTTTTTTCAGATGGTATTGAGGTTTATTTTAGCAGCCTTTCCCTCACCGTTAACCCAGAGATGTTCTGGCTGGAAGGAAGGTCATTTCCAATAGTGTTTTCTGCAGACCCAATTGTTTATTGCAGTTTTGTGAAGGAGCCGAACCACGCAGGGATGGACAAACACAAAAAAGGCTGAATAATGATGATATAGATGATCAGCAGCTCCTGCTCAACGTCGGAACTCTAGAGATGCCACAGGAAATATAGTTTCTTACCCAGCAGCGGCCAGGCATCTAAAATCTCTCATTCATTTTTTTTTCTTCCCTCAATTCCTTCTTACCAGTCCTCAAAGCTGTGTATCAGTAGATAGCATTCTAACAATTTTAAAAGAAATTGAATACACACATGGGAAGCAAAAGAGAGGAGAGGGGAGTTGCGGGTGTTTCATTACTTAACAGGCCATTTATAGACTTCCATCCTGTCAGTGTGTCTTAAATTAACGCAGGTTGCAGCAGGCTCCTCATGCCGTTAAATCACCCATGACTCCCCTACATGGAGGCGGTCCTGCATTCTTAGATTTCCCTCTGGTTGCCTTCAACCAGGCCCTAAATAGACTGAAGAACTTGGGTCTCTGCACAGCAGGTGTCTGAAGCCCCCTGTTACGGAAAATTCCGGTCATATTCAGAATTCAAACTTCTGAAAGTACTTTCAATAAAAACACTTATGGAACAGTATGTAATAATTTCATATTTAAAGTCGTAGGGAAGTCCTATTTTAATATCAAATCATTCTTGCTTAAACATGTATATAAATGTATTCTTTATCAGATGATATTGTCCCAAAATGTAGAAAATGTATATAAAAAAAATCCTGTCTTAAAATCTGTTTTGTGTTTTTTTCATTATCTTCTGCAGGCCAGTTAGTTATACGTCAACCTGAACACCCAATCATATATCAACGGTCATCTGTCATTCACACTTTTTCGTTCATAGCATCTTGATTCATATGTTGCAGCTAATAGCTAAACGCAGCTAAACGGTTGAAATCAGAATCCTTTCCTTTCCCATTGAGTTCCATCCCAGTGTTCACGGGGATGGACGTCTGTGTCTTCAGCAGGCGTAGAGCTTCTTCCACAACATCTTCGTCCCCGCTTTCCTCTTCTAAATACAAAATGGATGACTGAGGAGACTCATCCACGACCTCCGACACTAAACTCTCCTCCTCTTGCATGTTTCCTCTGTCCATAGCGTTCCTTGACAGCGTCGTTTCTAAGTCACCAATTTAGTGCTACTTGGTCCCAATGGAATTTCCCATTGGGAACCTGCTAGCTCTAAGATGCTAACTGGTTAGCAAGATGCTTCCGACCAGTGATGGGACTAACGGCGTTGAAAGTAACGGCGTTACTAACGCCGTTACCTTGTTTTAGTAACGAGTAATCTAACTAATTACTTTGACTGTAACTATAACGCAGTTACCATTGCAGACACCCCGTTACTGCGCGTTACTCAGGTCGACAATGAACCTTTTTTCATGGTAGGACTCGTGCGCAGCTGCGTGAAGCTGACACCCCACCCACGTCCAAAAACTCTGCAAATAGACTGAATGGTTAGTGCAACGTTAGTGCAGATTTGTGCAGAAAAAAATATTGTTTGTGCTACTTTTGTTTAAGAGATATTAAAGATTATTTTTTAGGTCATCCAGAGGTGCGCGCCTTGTCATGAGAGAGGGGAGGATGAGAATGGCTGATGTATAGTGAGATTCCGTCTGTCAGTTGGGTAGGTGGGTGTTTCCGCTGGCGGGTGTTAACGTACAGCACACACAGAGAGATGGAGAGTGAGGATGACTCCAGCAGCAAAACAGCGTTTTCCTGATGGAAATACCGGTGTTACCTCGAGCTGCGTTTCCCCATCAGATACGGTTTCCTCTGCATCTCCGCACAGCGCAGGCGGCACGAGTCACCGCGCAAGCGACAGGAAACGCGCATGCTCGCTAAAGGCGCGCACCAGTCGCCCTGTGCTCGCGCCACAGGAGAACTATGGAGAGCGTGAACGATCAAATGATAGCCTATATGGAGAAAGGGAGAAATATGGATGGATGGATGGATGGATGGATGGATGGATGGATACTCTGCCTTCTCAACCTACTGTATTTTTTATTGTAAACATTATTTGATGGCCTTTGTGGCAGGGATGGAGATCCATATTTTATGTCACACACAGAGTATACATCTAGATAGATAGATGTATAGATAGATGTTGCAGTATCTATAACAACCCAAACACACAGGATTTCAGAATTAGACATCCCCAGTTATTAATTTCACCAGATCTGAATGCCCTGTTAAAAAACTTCACATGGCGTTCCCCCCTGATGTCATTTACGTTGAGTTACAAGAAATGCAAAACTCTCTGCAGGTTCTTGTCTTTGTCGTCCGCTCTATTCATCTGGCTTTTGAATCACACCGCGAGAAGGTGGGGGCTGGGTGGTGAGGGGTACGGGGGCGAGAAACGCAAAAGTAACGCAATAGTTACTTTTACTAGTAACTAGTCACTTTTATTGTGGAGTAACTCAGTTAGTAACTCAGTTACTTTTTGGGAGAAGTAACTATAACTAATTACTTTTTCAAAGTAACGTGCCCAACACTGCTTCCGACAAACCAGCCAAACCAAAAAGGCTTGCGATCCTTCCGCCACCACAACCCTGCCCTGTTTATAAACAACCAATCACATTCACTTTATTCACTCGCAGTGTTGAGCACGTTACTTTGAAAAAGTAATTAGTTATAGTTACTAGTTACTTCTCCCAAAAAGTAACAGAGTTACTAACTGAGTTACTCCACAATAAAAGTAACTAGTTACTAGTAAAAGTAACTATTGCGTTACTTTTGCGTTTCTCGCCCCCGTAACCCTCACCACCCAGCCCCCACCTTCTCGCCGTGTGTTTCCAAAGCCAGCTGAATAGAGCGGACGACAAAGACAAGAACCTGCAGAGAGTTTAGCATTTATTGTAACTCAATGTAAATGACATCAGAGGGGAACGCCATGTGAAGTTTTTTAACAGGGCATTCAGATCTGGTGAGTTTATGAAATTAATAACTGGGGATGTCTAATTCTGAAATCCTGTGTGTTTGGGTTGTTATAGATACTGTAACATCTACCTATCTAGATCTATACTCTGTGTGTGACTTAAAATATGGATCTCCATCCCTGCCACAAAGGCCATCAAATAATGTTTAAAATAAAAAATACAGTAGGTTGAAAAGTCAGAGTATCCATCCATCCATCCATCCAGATTTCTCCCTTTCTTCATATAGGCTATCATTTGATCGTTCACTCTCTCCATAGTTCTCCTGTGGCGCGAGCACAGGGCGACTGTGGCGCGCCTTTAGCGAGCATGCGCGTTTCCTGTCGCTTGCGCGGTGACTCGTGCCGCCTGCGCTGTACGGAGATGCAGGGGAAACCGTATGTGATGGGGAAACGCAGCTCGAGGTAACACCGGTATTTCCATCAGGAAAACGCTGTTTGCTGCTGGATCCTCCTCACTCTCCATCTCTCTGTGTGCTGTACGTTAACACCCGCCAGCAGAAACACCCACCTACCCACTGACAGACGGAATCTCACTATACATCAGCCATTCTCATCCTCCCCTCTCTCATGACAAGGCGCGCACCTCTGGATGACCTAAAAAATAATCTTTAACATCTCTTAAACAAAAGTAGCACAAACAATATTTTTTTCTGCACAAACCTGCACTAAGGTTGCACTAACCATTCAGTCTATTTGCAGAGTTTTGGGACGTGGGTGGGGTGTCAGCTTCACGCAGTTGCGCACGAGTCCTATCATGAAAAAAAGTTAATTGTCGACCTGAGTAACGCGCAGTAACGGGGTGTCTGCAATGGTAACTGCATTATAGTTACAGTCAAAGTAATTAGTTAGATTACTCGTTACTAAAACAAGGTAACGAACAAGGTTACTTTCAACGCCGTTAGTCCCATCACTGTTCACTCGAGTAAAGTCGGGCACCACTCGGGAGAATTCGGAACTGCAGCAGTTGGAACAGCCGCTTCCCTGGGATTTTAAGAGTCATTTTAATTTTAAATGTGTTTTACTGGAGGCATCCATGTTTGTCAAAGAACACTACTGCCACCTACTGGTTTGTGACGTCACGGTGCGGTATCGGCTGTTGATCAAGTCCCAGTGCTGTATCTGGTGTTTGTCACAACGCGCTATTATCCAAGTCATCTTGAAAACATTCTTCCTCCAAATGTTGGCTACATATTACGGGTTTTTTCTCTGGCCAGAAGTTCGATGGCAAATCCTCCCTCTTCAAGTTGGCGATCCAACGACCAACCCGTCCGTGGAGGATCAGGAATCAGAAAGGTGGAATAACTCTTTTTTTCACTTTTACCCGATGTATTCCAGCATCCAGCTGCCATGCACGTGGGCATTGTCAGTTTCACTATAGCTCTGGTGAATTTCAATGGTGAAGTCCTCTGGAAATCTTCAATAATTGTTGTTGATTGCAGATGTGTCTAGTAGTTCCCATTGATTTAGCTTGTAAAGCGGGGAGAATGGCGCTAGGCTTACCGCACCGTGACGTCACTGCTGGAAGATGGCAGGAGGGAGGGGTTACTATATCTGGATAAAAATGGCCACTTCTTTGGTTTTACTGATTAACGCTAAATTCATTAAATCACCACAAAGATATAAGTTTTAGGTATAAATAAGGATCCATTGATTATTCCTTGTGGACCGGACTTTTCCTTTAAAAGTCCCTCAGGTCAGATAAATAAGAACTTTTCAAAAGCGAACTAGTCCATATACATGTAGAGATATACCGAAAACTTGCTTATGGTTGCAGGAAGTACATTTCTGAAGCTTGTCCCAAATTTGACCTCTTTTCCTTTTTCTTTTCTTTTCTGTTTTTTTTTTTTATTTTCTGTTTTGCATTGTTCCAATACTTAATAAAGGAAATAAATATGTATTCAGGAAAAAAAATATTTCATTGCAATTTTGTAGGTTGCAGGTTTTCTTTAGTAAACTCAGAGTGTCCTCTGTCTCCTTACAGCCAATCACATTTTATGATTTAGTCATATTTTTTGTTCTGGTTTTGTGCATTAAAAAATAATTCACTAGGTCCGTTAGACACATTAGCTTTAAAAAAAACACACACACTGCATGTCCTTGTAGGTACCAGAACTTTCCAGAATGCCAGTCTTTTCTTCTGTTTGTAAAAAGGGAGGGGGAGGGTTTGATGTGGGTCATCAATTGTAATATCAATTATTATAATAATAATAATAATTATTATATATAATAATAATAATCAATTGATTTGGCTCCATTGTGGCAATATTTCCAAACACGGTCTTTCTGCATGGAGTTAGGATGTTCTCCCTGAGCATGTGTGGGTTCTCTTCGGGTACTCCGGCTTCCTCCCACAGTCCAAAAACATGACTGTTAGGTTAATTGGCTTCTCTAAATTCTCCTTAGGTGTGAGTGTGTGTGTGTGTGTGAATGGTTGTTTGTCCTGTTTGTCTCTGTGTTGCCCTGCGATGGACTGGAGACCTGTCCAGGGTGTACCCTGCCTCTCACCCATAGACAGCTGGAGATAGACACCAGCACCCCTCACCACCCCAGCTGGGATAAAGTGTGACGATGGATGGATGGATGGATGGAAATAAAGTAATTTCAGAAAGTGCCAAGCTATACTTTAATGCCTTGAATACCTCTCACATGATAAGTTGCTAACCGGCTTGCAAAACAGTGATGAAACCAATACTTTCTAATGAAATCAGTAAAGATGGTGGATAAAGAAAGTATCATTATTACCAAATACTTTAAACATGAAAGACTTAGTTAGGCTAACATTGTAAAATATCAAGATTCTGTCTCAGCTTATAAAATGGCGGCGCTTCGCTGCTGATCACCACGTTTACATTTGATCACTATGTTTATATTTTATCATTGCTGCACTTTAAGAAATGAAAATGTCTTCAGAGCTGTACTGAATGAACATTTGTTTGGTATTGCCTCTGTGTGTAAAAAAAGTTTTTTTTTTCTTTTATTACACATTTATTCAAAAGAAGAGCAGTCAGCGAACAATGCCAGGTTCTCTCTGTGACTGTTCAATTCCACAGGGAAAAAACAATTCTGATGACACAATGGCTCAACACAATCTTAAAGCAATTTTTTATTCTACGGTGCTTTTTGTTTCATTTTCTAAAAATATTATTGTATTAACCTGCTAATCTGACTAGAGATGGAAATTAGCAACAATAATCTCAGTTATTGACATGTAAATGTTTCTTTTAAAAATAAACTTGATTGCGCTGAAGATTTTCGATCAGTTGTTGAAGATGCAGATGGTTGTCAGCAGAATGGTCTGCTGTAGTGGTCTTTCTTTAGAGGAGCGTCTGACAAAAGACACTGTTGTTGAACAACAGTCTGATAGAAGATGCTAATAATGTTTGTGTTCTTATAGAGAATTCTTGCTTGTAAAAATCCTCTACTGATGAGTTCATAAAAAAGCATCCATCTTCTTTGATGCTATTTCCCCACAAATGATTGCAGAAGAGATAACATTCTCTACAGCACTTATTGGCTGATGGTCATAAAACTCTAAGAGAGTTGAACTTCCTACCTTTCTTTCTTTTTATAAATATAAAAATCATCTAAAATTTAGAGATTTGAATCAGAGTTTGTTAAACCTGCTTCATGAAACGGACCCCTGGAGCCACAGGAGGTCTTATATGTAGGTTTAAAGCTGAGGGTGTTTTTCTGCTTCCTGACATAAAACAAGCTGATTCAGGTAAAAGTCAAATATTAGAAACAAGGAAAGTTCTTCCAGGACCAGATGTTTGCTGTTAGCCAAGTTTCAGTAATTTGTGTCAATTACTTCTAACTAAAACTAAATAAAACATAAAAAGGAACCAATCTGATATTCCCACCAATCAACTTATGTGCTGATAAATTAAAACCAGTTCAACTCTTAGAGAGTTGCTATTACCAACTTTTTTCTTGATATTAATCCTAGAAATTCTTTAGTCTCACAAACTGAGGCCCAAAGGAAAATAGGGAAAGTATACGGCAGCTGTTCTCCATCCAGTAGATATTTTATGGCCATTTTTTTGCTTAATGGCTTATGGCCATTAAGCAAAAAATAAAAGCCAGTTCAACTCTGAGAGAGCCACTCTTACTTACCTTTTTTCTTCATGTTAATATAAAGATCACCTTAGAAGGAGCAGGAGATGGTGACCTGTACAGAGGAACAATCTCACTGCTATAGGTGGTCCTAATGTTTCCCCATTCCTCCCATTAATGAACTGGTTTATCGACTTACTTTGGGTTTCACTGTTTCAGCATCACAGCAATTCTTTCATCTAACAAACTGAGGCCCAAAGGAAATGTTTCTCCACAACAGACTGGTAGAAGATCTGCAGCATCTTCATGCTGCTCTGTTCCTTCTGCATAGATTTAGTTTCCATTCCAGTTGGTTTTTTGGGTGAACACCAAGGTATTTATAATCCCCACTTCTTCTCCCATGATGGTACTAGAATTAGACTTGTTCTTGTTTCTACTGCAAATCTACAACCATCTTCATTGATTCATGTTATAATAGCAGCATATCTATATATGATTGACTTAATACATTTAAAGTTTAGGAACTGGACCTGAGTCATGCAGCACTTTGCCTGCCTGGAAAAACCTGAGACTTATTATGCTGCACGTTCAGTTATCTGCAAAGTTTGGAAGGACCAAACCTGAATGGGTGTTCTGAAGGTTTCTCAAGTCTTTTCCTGATACATCTGGTGACTTTGTCAGAGGAAGAGTACTTTAGGCTGTTAGTTGCGCTTCCAGTCAGATTCAATGAACAAACTTACTGGCTACAAAACAAATGTTGTATGACTTTAATGTCTGGTTTTAAGAAAAGGGTTCATGAGCTTCTATAAACTGTATCTAAACACCTTGTTGCTGCTCTGTTGTTCTAATTTAGGTTAAACTTCCACTCGGCTCTTAATTTTCCTTTTAAATTTTGATAGGCGGACCAGCTCCAAGACAGAAGCTCAAATGCAATAATAATAAATACAGAATAATGGTTCAAGAGATGCAGCTTGAATGTATTTATGCACAGCTACACTGAGATTACGTAAAAAAACAAACATTTACCTAGAAAGCAGTTAAAGTAAAACTTACTTTTTACATTTAATATAGGAATACGGTACAAAACCAAAGTTAAACGATTCTTATTTTCAACATCATCATATGACATCGTTTCGCCACAATTAAATGTATTCCCTTATCTTTCACAGCCACTGGAAAAAGGAATGTAGTTCAATCAAACTGAAGGTGACCAGGACTACGCGCTGGTCCTCATGGGAAATGCTGTTTTCCTTCTGGCAGAACAATACAGCTTTTGTTCACTGGTTGGAGCCAAAATCCATTCAAAACTGAAAGTTCTTCAGAAATACTTTGACATCTAGGTCTAATTTCAGAAAGTCTTACCAGAATATCTAGCACTTCAAATGTAACCTTAAGATATGAAAACAATTAACTCATTTAATAAAATCTGTAAAATATGTTTTGAATGTGAGACCCTTGGAAATTCAACAGAAACAATCATTTGAGGGCTACCCAGGATCCCTTGCTTTGGTAGGTTCAGATGGTGAACCAAGGAGGGAAGTGATTGAAGAGAAAAGCAGCCGGGTGTTTGACTCTTTGCTTTTATTCAGATATCAGCTGAGCTCCAGTTCAAGTTCCACGACGCAGACTTCATCAGTTCTGCAAAGCAACAGAACATAGAAAGACGCAGACATACTAAGAATCAGACAGCAGCCACTCACACATCTCTCCAGAATATACTTCGAAAGAAAAACAGGTACTTTTGTTTTTAGTTTATAGGAGAGACTGCAGTCGCACAATAAAGAGAACTGCAATAGCCAAAGAAGATCAGTCCCAGTTTCACCGCAGCACTGGTTTTATAGGTTCCACCTGAGGTCAAGTTCACAGAGCAGGTTTACTGAAAACTCTTGAGTTTTCTAAACCTGAAAACAGGGAAACTCTGACTTTTCCGTTTCACAAAGAGAGTTTCCTCAACCTCTGATTCTGTTGCCATAGTAACATCCTGGTTTTCTTCTGATGGAGACAGAGGATGTCTCCATCTGCTTTTTGTTGTAGTTTGGTGCATAAAGAAGTAAAAATTATTAACTAGGTCAGTTTGTTTTAAAAAAAACGAACATTGCAGATTTGAATCAGGATATATTTATAGGGAGATTAGAATATATATGAGATTTACGTGTCTTTCATTTGTTTAATGTGAGCAATTTTTATTTATTTTTACAGTACATGAATAACTAATAAAATCATTCTTAGATTACACATACCTAGATTAACTATGGGGAGTATGGAGTCTACTGCCATAATCTGAAGCCATTCTATGGGTCTGATAACCTCTAAAAACAGCCATTTATTGGGATGATGACATCCGAAGAGGCTGCAAACAGACACTTGGTATTTATTGTGTGACAGAAGACACTGAAGAAGAGCCCCATGTTACGATGAGGTTCCATCTATTAGAGTGTTTCTAGGCGTCATTTTCACCTGCTGCCGGATGATTTAACTTACATACATACATTGATCAACTACCATTCCAGAAATAATCCTGTAATATTTTCAATGTAACCACTTTATTGGACACCATTTTGATATGTACTAGTTTTCCTGAATATGTATTCCTGATATCTTAGGGAAAAAAAATTTCTTTGACGAATTTTCATTTCAAACTAAATGAAATTCTCTACATCTAGAAAAAACATTCTGGATGTATATGAATTCATTTCAGATCTCCTAATATTACTGGTCATCATTTGTATCATTTTGACTATGAAGAAATGCATTTCAAATATAAATACATTTTCTGTGAAGCTGACAAAACGTCAGAACAACCACTTAAAATGTGAAAATATTTCTAGATTTATAAAACCTAAATCTTACTAGTATATATATATATATATATATATATATATATATATGCACACATACACATATATTTACCTTCTAAAATTCTGTTTCTGCAAAAAATAAAATAAAAAATGTACATCTTTTAGTTCAGTCTAGGAATGTGATTTTATTCAGGAGAAATTTTAATTGGACAGCAGAGAGCTTTTAATAAATGCACTTCAACTTATGCATTGAAACAATCTACTAATTTGCCACCTTCCTCCATTTATTTTTTTTAATTATTTATTATTCTCTGGTTCCAGTGTGGTGAATAAAGCACTTTCTGTCACCATGTGGACCTGTTTAGAGTTGCTTGAACTAATTCATAGCAGCCCTCGTGAATCTGAAA
Organism: Cyprinodon diabolis; assembly: GCA_030533445.1. Classification (NCBI taxonomy): domain Eukaryota; kingdom Metazoa; phylum Chordata; class Actinopteri; order Cyprinodontiformes; family Cyprinodontidae; genus Cyprinodon; species Cyprinodon diabolis. Next base: position 1,480,288 of record CM060078.1, read on the forward strand.
ATGCATTTTCCGACTTTAGGCTAGATCAATTAGGAGGCTGATTTGAATCAGAGTTTGTTAAACCTGCTTTGTGAAACGGACCCTGGAGCGACAATAGGTCTTTTATTTAGGTTTAAAGCTGAGGGTCGTTTCTGCTTCCTGACATAAACAAGCTGATTCAGGTAAAAGTCAAATATTAGAAACAAGGCAAGTTCTCCCAGGACCAGATGTTTGCTGTTAGCCAAGTTTCAGTAATTTGTGTCAATTACTTCTAACTAAAACTAAATAAAACATAAACAAGTAACCAATCTGATATTCCCACCAATCAACTTATGTGCTGATAAATTAAAACCAGTTCAACTCTTAGAGAGTTGCTATTACAACATTTTTTCTTGATATTAATCCTAGAAATTCTTTAGTCTCACAAACTGAGGCCCAAAGGAAAATAGGGAAAAATATACTGCTGCTGTTCTCCATCCAGTAGTTATATTACGGCTCAGTGAAACCATAACTTAAAAGCTGTATATTGTAAAACTGTTTTGCCACGGCTTCAACTTCTCCCTGTAAAAAAGCAGAAGCCCGTGTGGCTCAGCAAAATAAATAAATAAATAAATAAAAACTGCAGGACCTCCAGCTGTTAACACCTTTCAATGATTGTTCATAACAGATAAAAAAACAAAAACACAAAACAAAGACATGGTGCTGGATTTCCTTTTAGGTCAATTTAGCTTAAACATGAAAAAAGTCATTTTTGTGAACTTCAGAAGCTTTGCAAACAGGCTTTAAATCATAAACATTTTCTTTGTTTCCTGTATCAGGTTAGTTCATACACCAATCTTAAGGTAACCCCCCTATCTAACAGGGAAAAGATAAGTTAGTGTCTAATACTGCTTTCTGTTAAAACCAGACTGAATCCGTTTCAACATATTTAATACGGTTTTATTTTAGGTAGAGTTGTGGTTTGCTTCAGTGAAACTGTGCAGTCCTCCTTAACTCTGCGTTTTGGATTTTTCCCTTAAGCCCATCCTAAAGAAAAGCAACACACACTCAATATCATTTTACAGTCTACAAACATGACAGGACATCAGCTTCCTCTTTAGTGTTGGTGACATACAGCATTGCTCCATTAGTCTGCAGCCTGTAGTCTGATGCAGCACTAAAGAAGTCTACTCTTTATTGATCATCACTTCCACTCCAAGTAGAAGATAACATATCTGATCAATATCGTCTTTTAGAGTCTCAGGTTTGGAATCTTACAAAATTCCAAAGGGCCTTATTCAAGTAATCAAACATTGTGTTTGAGTCGTTCATAAAGCCAAGTTTAAAACCGGGGTGATGACTAGGTGTTGTTCTCTGCTGTCATGTACTTTAGAGCAGCAAAGCCAAAGCGACGAGACATGTTCTGCTGGAACTCCTCTTTCAGGGTCTTAAGGCAGGCACGATACTGCTTATTGGAGCGAAACTTTGTGATGTCAAAGCTGGGTGCATGGGGCATATGGATCATGTAGGCATTTGGCAGGACCACAAACTCGAACTCCTGTAAAAAGAAAGAGACACATTTCAGTAAAGTGTGCATTGTACCAGCTCCACCGGCTCTTTGGATAAAGCTTATAGTTAGAGTGGCTCAGGTTATCCTGAGCTATCTCTATAGTTATGCTGCTATAGGCTTAGACTGCTGGAGGACATAGGGACCCCTTTTTCATCATTCTGCTTCATTCTATCTCTATTCTCCCACTCTGCAGAATCTGTTAGTTCAATCTCTGACGTTCTGCTCTCTCTGCTTTTTCTCATAGTAGCTTCATCTGGTCTGTTCCTGTTTGGCTGTGACTCCATCCTGGAGAGAAATATCAGCTGTGCTGCTGCCATCAACACCTTTGTTTCTAGATGTTGGAGCTTGGCCTGTTTTCCAGTGTAGTCCTGTTTCTCTGACTGTGACTAACTGGATGTGCTCTCTTCATCCTCTGACATGGGAGCTGGCTCAGAGCTCGTCTGCCTGGCTTTGTGTTTCCTGGACAGGGCCGCCTGTGGAGCTGGTTGACACTTGTCTTTTGTATCTATGCTTCTTTTTCTATGTCAGCTTCTGTCTCCTTGAACCCCAGTCGGCCTCAGCAGATGGCCGCTCACACTGAGCCTGGTTCTGCTGGAGGTTTCTTCCTGTTCAAAGGGAGTTTTTCCTCTCCACTGTCGCTACAACTATTCTTGGTGTGAGGGATTGCTGAAGAGTCAACAAGTCGATGCAATCAGCTGGTTTTCCTAAGGTAGAAACTTTGATCAATTTGACTGGATGATCTGGTTAAATTGTTTCTGTAAAGTGACCTGAGCTGACGTGTTTTGAGTCGGCGCTATAAAAATAAACAGAATTTAATTAAAGTGGTCACCACATCTAGCAATGATAGAAAGTCTCTCTGATGAGATCTACTCATTTTCTAAAATTTCCTGAAAACAAGAGATAAAAGGGTTTGGGGGTCGAGGGCTCATTGGCTTTCCTCAGACACAAAACCTTAATCTGGTAACTTAAAAGTCTGAAGACATTTGTTGTTTTTAATGTTCATCAATTTCAGCTCCTCTCATACCCCCTGCTCTGCATACTAGATGTGACGTTACACCTCTGCGTCTTTTAAAAAAACGTTATGTCTAATAAATTTCCTACACACTCCGCTTGGTTTAAAAAAATATATAAATATAATCGTGGATGTCTGGGGGACAGTGATTCTCCTACATGTTCTGAATGCTGGCGTATCATAAAGAATAAATGATGAACAGTTTAGTTTGTGCCTTCAAGTCGTTGCCCATAGGAAGAGGTTACTTGTATATAACCTAACGGAATATCTTCAGAACGGCTCCAAATCACACAAAACTCATACGGGTGAGTAGAACATGATGTCATAATGTAAAATCAAGGGACCAATGTAAAAAAAACGGTGTTCCCCTTTAAGCGTAGCAAAAAAAAGACACTCTTTCTAAAGTCCTATCTCTGAGCGCTACAGTGACCACATGTTTACCCTGAAAATAATGAGCTATACTTGCAAAATATTTTAGAGAAGACGTTTGTTTAATTTGAAAAACAGGCATCCAGGCTGGTCTATGCTTAAGGAACTAACCTGTTATTGGATTTTAATTAATGGTATGGTTAAATATTTTTGAACAAAGTTATACTATATGTAACTTTAAAAAGATGATTTTCTGCTGAACTGGACAGCTCCTTCAGTGACAGACTGCTGCACCATAAATGCACCAGGGAGCGTTATCACAGATCCTTCCTCCCAGCAGCTGGAAGACTCTAGAATCACCACTGTTCCCAACAACCTCAATCTGTTCTTCCATTCATGCTGATTTTGCACAGTTTACCTTAGTCAGTTAAATAACCTGCTGCTGTCATTTGGCACATCTCTGATGTTGCTGCAATTTTCAAATATCCATTACTGTAAAAATATCAATAGCTGGATATTGGTTATTTATTCTCCAGGTTCAGTTTGATATTGTTAAAACACTTAACAGTACAGTGTTTTATAGTTTATCTTTTTACTCTTTACTATTATTTCATAATTATACATTTTTCTAAGGTGACCATTTTTTCCATTATCTTTTTGCTGCTTTAAACACAAGAATGTCCCAATTGTGGGACAATAAAGGGATTTTCTATTCTACGATTTGGAATAAAGCAGGAAATGAAGATGAATAACCTGTGCATCGAGCTCCATGATATGAGCCACCTTGTTCCAGCCAAAGCCCACAAAGCGGCGGTCATACTCAGGACTGTCCCTCCTCACCATCACATAGGGCTCAAAGTCTGCCTCCCACAACACTCTGTAGGGAGTGGTGGCCGTCCTCCATTTGGCAAAGTTAGTTGGCGCATGGCCTTTTGTCCAGACATGGTACCTATAAAGATAGAAGGAGCGTTTATGTAACAATGCTTTTATGCAACAAGTGGCAATGAAAACATTTTCTACAAATCAATTATTTGCACTATGAACACAGAAGAAACTAACTCATTATGACTCCTGCATTGTAAAATATTTGTCATAGTTAACATAAATTATAAATTTATTGCAACAAACCACTAGTGTACCGTTCGGTATTTCAGACTGTGTTATGTGAATGCTATGATTTTTAATTTAAAAAAAATGTGCTTAATGAGAGACACTCCTTAGAGGATGGGTCTAATGCAGAGGATAACTTCTATTGGAATGTACAGTACAGACCAAAAGGTTGGACACACCATCTCATTCAAAGAGATTCAGATTCACACTGAAGGCATCAAATCTACAAATTAATACAAGTGGAATTATATTACTTAAACAAAAATGTGTGAAACTGAAAATCTGTCTTATATTCTAGGTTCTCCAAAGTAGCCGCCTTTTACTTTGATTGCTTCATCACACAGCCTTGGCATTCTCTTGATGAGCTTCCAGAGGCCATCTCCTGAAATGGTTTTCACTTCACAGGTGTCCCCTGTCAGGTCTAATAAGTGGGATTTCTTGCCTTGTGGGGTTATTACCATCAGTTGTGTTGTGCAGAAGTCAGGTGGATACACAGCTGATAGTCCTGCTGAATAGACTGTTAGAATATGCATTATGGCAAGAAAAAAACAGCTACGTAAAGAAAAATGAGTGGCCATCATTTCTTTAAGAAATGAAGGTGAGTCGGTCCGAAAAATTGGCAAAACTTTGAAAGTGCCTCCAAGTGCAGTCGCAAAAAGCATCAAGTAGTACAAAGGAACTGGCACACATGAAAGGGAGAGCAAGAGTCCCCTCTGCTGTGGAGGAAGGAGAAGTTCATCTGAGTCACCAGCCTCAGAAATCGCAGGTTAACAGCAGCTCAGATCAGAGACCAAGTCAATGCAATGCCACACAGAGTTCTAGCAGCAGACACATCTCTAGAAAAACTGTTAAGAGGAGACTGTGTGAATCAGGCCTTGATGGTAGAATAGCTGCTAGGAAACCGCTCCTAAGGACAGGCAACAAGCAGAAGAGACTTGCTTGTGGTACAGAATCCAAGCAATGGACTTTAGACCAGTGGAAATCTGGGCTTTGGTCTGATGAGTCCAACTTTGAGATCTTTGGTTCCAACCATCGTGTCTTTGCATGATGCAGAAAAGGTGAACGGATGGACTCTACCTGCCTGGTTCCCACTGTGAAGCATGGAGAAGGAGGTGTGATGGTGTGGGGGTGCTTTGCTGGTGATACTGTTGGGGATTTATTCAAAATTGAAGGCAAACTGAAGCAGCATGGCTACCACAGCATCTTCCAGCAGCATGCTATTCCATCTGGTTTGCGTTTAGTTAGACCATCATTTATTTTTCAACAGGACAATGACCCCAAACACACCTCCAGGCTGTGGAAGGGCTATTTGATGAAGAAGGAAAGTGATAGGGTGCTGCACCAGATGACCTGGACTCCACAATCACCCAATGCAGATGGTTTAGGGTGAGCTGGACCGCAGAGGGAAGGAAAAAGGGCCAACAAGTGCTCAGCATCTCTGGGAACTCCTTCAAGACTGTTGGAAGACCATTTCAGGTGACGGCCTCTGGAAGCTCATCAAGGGAATGCCAAGAGTTTGCAAAGGAGTGATCAAAGCTAAAGGTGGCTACTTTGAAGAACCTAAAATATAAGACACATTTTCACTTGTTTTACACTTTTTTGTTAATATACAGTTCCACCTGTTAATCCATAATTTTGATGCCTTTAGTGTGAATCATCAATTTCCATAGTCATACAAAAAGAAAACTCTTTAAATGAGAAGTTGCATCCAAACGTTTGTTCTGTACTGTATATGGAGCATTAAAGATGGTTTCTATTATGAAAAATCAGAGCTTCACATACTACAGTCAACAGGGGTAAATCAAAGATTATATCAGTGGTCACTACTCTCCACCTTCTTTGCTTTTGCATCTCTTCAAATCATCTTATGGAGTCACACACACAAGTAATAAAATGAGATGTTAGTCTTTTTGCACCTAAATGTGAAGAGTGTGCCCATGTCCAGCTGAGAAAGCAATTCTGCCTTTGACTTTGGAAAACTGAGGCGATATCGCAAAGTTTCAAAGGCTGGAACCACAAGGGCTTTCTTGGTGTTGGCCATTTCAAGCTGCACCACTGATTTCCTACAAGAAAAGAAAATCAGTAAACATTAAGCAGTAAATTTACTAGATCTGACCTTTATAAGACTTGTGTGCTTCTTACCTGAGATACTCGTACAGACCATACATTGGCAGGAAGTCTATGTCTGAGAGGAACATGTAGGGCGTGTTTACTTGCTGCATGGCCACATTGCGCAGGAGATTGACTGGATAGAATTGTCCCTCTTTGTAGACTATATGATAACCTACATTTCCGCGGTTCATTAGAACTTCAGATCCCTGTGCGTATCGCAGGAACTGCTGCGCCTCAGCATCTGAAAGGTATAGGGCCAAACTAATGGGACCTTCCCAGTGCTTACAGATCGCTTCCAACATTTGGAGCCTACAGGAGAGAAGGAGCAAGTATTGTGACTTCATAAGACATTATTTATGATCCAACCACCAGACTTCTATAGCTACTATGAGAATTTCAGCTCAAACAGTCAGTATCCGTTTTTGACCCAAAATATGCAATGCAATGGCTTAATCCATCCTACATGAGACAGTAAAGGATGTTCAGTTTATAAGAAAAGAATGAGACTTTTATCCTGAGATATATATTTTCAACACAGAAAAAGTTGTTATTGAATTCAGATAAATAGGTTTCAAATATAATAAACTATGGTTTAAAGAAACTGTCCCCAGAGTTAAAACCATCCATGTTAAAGTCTTTGGGGTTTTGCTGTTTTTCTGGTGTAAGTGAGCTTCCCGTCACAGAAAGGATCTTTGCTTGTGGACCGACCTGTGTTGCTGAAAGTATTTCTCAATCTAAATGACTAGCATGTATGTAAGGCTGCAAAGGATCATCTCTCTCTATGGTATTCCATGCGCGTCCAGTTTTCCAACGTCTTCTGGAGAACCAACTTTTTGTCAGCCAAGAAGTGTGAGCTTCATGCCAGATCAGTCACCTTTTTGGGGCACATTCTCGAAAGTGGGCAGGTGAAGACAGATCCAGTGATGTTTCAAGCCATTCTCCACTGGCTTACTCCTTCAACTCACAACCAGCGACGTTTTATCAGGATTCACCCCCTTCTACCTCAGATTCATTAAAAACTACAGTGCAACTGCTCAACCCCTCACTAGCCTTACCTCCTCCAAAAAAACTTTCATTTGGTGTTCTGAAGCCAAAAGGGCTTTTTCAGACCTCAAGGCAAGGTACGCCGATGCCTTCAATTCTAATTCCGCCGGATCCAGAGAAACAATGCATATTTGAAGTTGATGCCTAGGCATGGGGGTGGTGCAGTCCGGTCTCATATTTCCTGTGACTATAAAAAACTACATCCATGTGTCTTCTACAAACCAACACCATGGGAGAGAGAGAGCTCTTAGATATAAAAATGCATTTTGAAGAGTGGCGCCACTGATCACAAGAATCTGGCTTACCTCCAAGATGCAAAACGTCTGTTTTCCTATTTTAACTGTGTTGTTATAAATTTTAAATGTTATGTTTTAGCCCAGGTATGCCAAAAACTAGCAGCTGTTCTGGAGCCTTTAGAGGTTTCCCTGATCTAGCACAGCTGGTTTTCTTTGATTGCTGATAAATAGGCTTTTGCTGACTTACAATCATCAGAATAAGCTGTGCTAAAAGCAGGGAAACCTCTAAAACCTGCAGGACAGCATGCCTGTTCTAGCCTGTCCAGTGTGTGCCTGCAACAAAGCTAGTCAGCAGCCTTCCAGTGGTCTTCTTCAACCATTGCCTATCTAAACATCTGTAGTCTCATATTGCCTTGGTTTTCATTACTGGACTGAATTGAACTGATTAGTCTGCTTTCTCCCCCCAGACCAACCAGAAACCAACTTCCTAAAATACATTGTGTTTAAATTCTTGGTAGAGGTTTGCTGAAGACTCCTAGACGAGATGCTTCAAACTATTAATGATACAAAACCAATATGCAAATATGTGGCAGTTACCAGAAACCCACAATGAATTCATATTGTATATTCACAAGTATATAATTACATGGGTGCATATCAAAGCTGAACCACAGCGTGATTAACACCAATGAGCTTAGCCTTATTAGAAGATGCAAATCGCACAAAGTTTTCTGTTAGAAGCTAATGACTCATTTAATGCTTTAAGTCTCCAAGCGTAGTTATTTTAGAACCATCTGTGCTGAAGATGGTTCTTTTTCTTACTTTACTTTTTCTAGTTTTTCCTTAATTTGCATATAAACATAAATAAATAAACATATTCTCAGAAAATAGTTTTTACACATTGAAACAATATGAAGCTGTCTAATAGCTTCTCCATTATTAAACTGATACATGTACAAAAGGTAAACCTGTACGTGAAATTATGTTTGTTTTTATTAAATTTTTTGTTGTTGGCATTATTATAAATATAATGATGTGATAACTTAGTATAGGTTTGATTGGTTTTTGGTATATATCTATTTTGAATTTAATTTCATTGGCATGGTGCTTGATGGGCAGCTTCTTGGTGAGTTATTCAAATGATTTTCTAAAATTTGGGCCAATGATGCGCATCCAATCCATACACACCTTTTCTCAGCATGGTTACTAGTCAAATGTTCAAGAGAAAGCTAATATTTTGTGTCACTTTCCTTACTGAGCCCTGGAAAAATTATCTTAAGTCAGTTTTGTAATGAATCTTAGTGTAAAGCCATGTAAAGGGATTATCACCAGCATTTTTTTTTCTTTTGCCCATTGGAAATAAGTTGAGAAGGCTTAGATTTGCATCAGAATTTCTGTGCAATGACCACTGCACAGACAAGCTCAAGGTCAGATTCAATTCTATTCAGTTTATGTCCATAGCACCAATTCACAACACATGTCATCTTAAGACACTTTCCAGTTCACCCAGATCATCCAGTCAGATTGATTCAAAGTTTTCTATCTAAGGAAAACCAGTTGATTGCATCAACTCATTGACTCTTCAGCAATCCCTCACACTAAGCATGCTTGTAGCGACAGTGGAGAGGAAAAACTCCCTTTGAACAGGAAGAAACCTCCAGCAGAACCAGGCTCAGTGTGAGCGGCCATCTGCTGAGGCCCACTGGGGTTCAAGGAGACAGAAGCAAATATCACCAGTGGGTCATGTTTCTCAATCTCATAAAATAAATGCAGAATTTGTTTCCTGTATGGATATAAAAATAAGTCACTATTATTCCAGTTTTTTAATAGATCTACAAAAAATGTTTAAACAATTGCGGTATTACCTGTCCATAGATAGCTGGGCAACAAGGGTGACATCAGTGTGGTCAGAGCTCGGCTCATACTCATAGTGGAGAAAATAAAGATGCGTTCGATGAACCGTAAAGCGCTCTCGTCGAAACTCGTAACAGGGGTCATCCTCGTCAAGCTCTGAAAGAGTCTTTTGCAGCTGCAGGCACAGGAAAGATAACAATTGTTTGGCAAAGGATTGCTAAATTCTCACCTGAGAAAAATCCCACCAGTGTTCCCCGTTTACACCGGGGGTAACCAATTAAAAAATCAGGCGGGTGCAAATAAAGAAAATCATCAAGTAAAGGTCCGGAGACATTTTTAATCAAAATCAGTTACTTTAAACAGAATTTAACTGAAATAAAATGAGGTTTTTATGCATCCATGAAACATCCATGAACATTGAATTTTTAAATAATAATAAAAAAATTAAATCTTTTAAAATCTAAAGTGTTTTTTATTTTAAATAGAGAACAACAATCATTCAGTTTGGTTTATAGATAATTTCCTGATTCCCATATTTTATAAAGCACCTGAACTGAGTGTTTGTTATTTTTCTTTCTTTTTTCTCTCTTAGTGTTGGCAGTTGGCTTTAGGCTGTCCTGCAAGGCTTTAAACCTGGGTTTAACCGGAGACTAAGCCATTCTCAAGCACATATCAAGGTGCTCATTTTGAGCCTGGATCCAGATTTATTGTTGATTCTGTTCATGGTGGAGAATCCTGCTTCACAGCAGCAGGTTGAGCCAAACATCCTCTAAATGTGCAGGGTCATCTTTGAGCACGCCATTTCACTTTTCTTTCACCAGTTCACCACAGTTCTTCCAGCAGTCCACACTTTCTCTGCTCTGTTTTCCTCATCTTCTTCTCCTTCTTTCCCATCGCCCGGCTTGCCACAGGTTTGCCTGCTGTGTCTAAAAGTAGCAGCAGCAGCAACCCAGACTGACAGCTTATTGGCTCATTTGGATCACGTGCAGCCTGGAGCCGGACGCTCCGCAGGGCTTTACCGTATTAACAGGAGAAGAGGCGCAAGTGAAGTTAGACACTGTCGTCGGACAAAATGCAGTAATTTATACATTTTTTAAATCAGGTTGAGTCCGGATCCGGACCGCGGTCCATGACCTCTGACCTAAACCATGCTCCACATGTTCTCTGAAAAAGACCCATTCATTGGAAGGATTGCTATAGTTTAAATGTTGCTGCATGCCATTTATAAGCTAAGCACCGCTTCCCTCTAAACAATGAGGAATGTTTTAATGTATTTTTGTCATTTTGTGATAAACTTTTTAAAATTGAAATTCTGAAGGATCCTTAGTTATCTTGTTGGTAGAATGTTTAAAATAGTTTAGCTAATAACAGAATTCAGGCCAGGTCACACCAGTTGATGCAACTTTTTAATCTCTGATACCCTTTCATTTTTTATTCCATGTCACACTGACTGCGTATAGGGAGGCTGCGGCTATGTAGGGTGAGCAGATTTTCGTTCAATTACATCCCAGTGCCCCACGAATTAAAAATCATTAGACTAGGAAAGATTTTTTTTTTAAATGTTGTGGCTACAAAGCCAAGTCAAACTTTATGACCAAACTTCTGAGCATCTATAACCAGAACAGATGGAGGATTTTATAGGCTTATATTAGAAATATAATGGGGACTAAATTTAAAGAAAAAGGAAATGCATCAATGATCACTGTGGGAGAGTACTGGGTGAGGCAGTGAGAAGGGGTTCTCAGGGAGAGATCTGTGAAGTTCTTTTATTTATTTTCATAAACAGGGGAGAGTGATAAGCTACGGCCACCTGCACTGTCTGCCCCAAGTTATTGTTTTTTTGTGAGGCTCAAAGAGAATCACTATTTTACTTTATCCATTTTCTGTCCTCCTGAACGTCGTAGGGAAGCGGCTTTTCCAACCGTTGCATTTCCAAATTCTCCCAAGTGGTGCCCGACTTTACACGAATGAATAAAGCGAATGTGATTGGTCGATTATCAAGGGGGCAGGATTGTTGTGGCGGAAGGTTCGCAAGCGAGTTTGATTGTGTCCGGTTTCTCAGAAGCATCTTGCTAACCAGTTAGCAGCTTAGTGCTAGTAGGTTCCCAATGGGAAATTCCATTGGGACCAAGTAGCACTAAATTGGTGACTTAGAAACGACACTGTCAAGGAACGCTATGGACAGAGGAAACATGCAAGAGGAGGAGAGTTTAGTGTTGGAGGTCGTGGATGAGTCTCCTCCATCATCCATTTTTTATTTAGAGGAGGAAAGCGGGGACGAAGATGTTGTGGAAGAGGACGCCAGGGCGGCAGAAGCTTGGTTTGGTGTAGAAGGCTTCCAGCCGTACATGTTTGAGCCCTTGCCTCGCAACGCTGCCAGTTCTGTTAGCTCTACGCCTGCTGAAGACACAGACGTCCATCCCCGTGAACACTGGGACGGAACTGATTCTGATTTCAACCGTTACATATTAGCTGCAACATATGAATCAAGATGCTATGATTGCAAAAAATTTGATTGACAGATGAGCGTTGATATATGATTGGCCGAATGTAGGTGTTCAGGCTGATGTATAACTAACTGGCCTGCAGAAGATAACGAAAAAAAACATTTTAAGGCAGGATTTTATTTGTTTTCAAATTGAAATTTTCTAACTTTTGGGACATTATGGTCTGATAAAGAGTACATTTATATACAGTACATGTTTAAGCCAGAATGATTTAACATTTAAATATGACTTCCTTACGACTTTAAAGGAAAAGTCCGGTCATATTCATAATTTAAACTTCTGAAAGTACTTAAATTATTACTATAGGAGCTATTTTTCCATTTTCTGTTAAATCTTGGAACTTAGATTATGTAGTTTGATTTGTTATTTATTTTTTGGTTAGTGATTAATTTAATTAGTTAATAATTTTAGTTTGGGATGTGGGTTTTTCACATTATAAAAAGGTAGGTCTTAGATTTTTTTTTTTACCAGTCACAGTCACAATTTTCAGTCTACACTAGAGACTGACATTTTTTCGGGAATCCCATGGGTCACGGGATTCCCGTGGGATGGGAGTCAGTATTAGTAACGATCACGTGATTGGGACGGTAGAGGATTAAACATTAACGGGAGCAGACGGGAGCGGGAGCAAACCGATAATAACTAAAAAAAACTAGGATCGATGCCAAAAAATAAAATAAAATAGAAAGAAAAAAAATCCAGTACTGGTGCGGCGCCGCCATTTTGTAGTTTTTTTCCTTGAAGCCTACACTATAATGGGAGTAAAAAAAACTACATGACCCAAAAACCAACAGTGCTTCCGCTCTGAGTTTTTCACCCGCGCTCAAAAGAAATTCAGATTCAATGTATTGGCAGAAATCTTATTGAAGACAACAAGTGCAGGAGCGGGAGTCATTCTGAATGGGAGCGGGATGGGAGTGGGAGTAATTTCACCAGGAGTGGGACCGGACAGGATTTAGATTTCTACTCTGGCCCGGGATCGGGACTGGACAAAATTTTTTTCTGTGGGAGTGGGACGGGACAGGAGTGAAAATCCACTCCCGTGTCAGTCTCTAGTCTGCACCACAGTCAATCAATCAAAGAACAGATGCAGGAATCAGAGTGAGAGCAATAGCAGAATCCTGTGAAGCATGGAACATGTTTTGTTTGAACGGAGAATGGCGCTAGGCTTACCGCACCGTGACGTCACTGCTGTAAGATGGCAGGAGTCAGGTGTTACTATATTTGGGCAAAAATGGCCGCTCCCAGACTCGGTGGTTAAAATTCTTTATTTTTTTACTGATTAACTCTAAATTCATTAAATCACTGTGAACGTATTAGTTTTAGGTATAAATAACGATCCATTGATCGTTCCTTGCTGACCGGACTTTTCCTTTAGGTGTTTAATTCTGCCGTGCATGCTTTATATGCATTTTGTGACTCCAAAACCGTTTCCCATTGCAATTGACAGATTGTTGCATATTCCTCACAAGCCATTGTGTTTTACTTTGTAACCACATCTCTCTTGCTGTTGGGCCATGAAATTGCTGCTGAATTGCTGCGTAGTCTGACTAAAATAGCCGGAGCTAGCACCCTGCAGAAATGAACGCCATGATCTCGTCCAACGTGATTTTGTCAGATCCAAACGAAAATCGGATTTGTTGAGTTTTTCTGGGGGGTTTTAACCTGTTGAGCTTTTTGAATTCACCGATTCTGATGCTACTATGCCCATCAGATGAAGCCAGAAGAGATCACTCGCTGCACACTGTGTAGGAAAAGAACATTTTCCTCTGTTCTTAGTTCTGTTTTTTAACAGCTAAAATAAATATTTATAGAACATGAGTGCTAGCTAGAAGCTTAGCTCTTCAATAATTGTCTGATGCAAATAAACTGATGCATTAGCTGGAATTTCAGAAGTGTTTCTACCCACATTTTCACTGTTGGGGTCAGCCTCACTCGGACAGCCAAACAGCTCTCGTCGCAGCAGGTTGCCATCATACTCCAGGAAAGTTAGGTACAGATTCCGAAAGAATTCAACATGCTTGTTCTTGACCCGCAGCTTCTTGGGGGAGTTCCAGTGGATTACCTGTTTTGAAGAACCAAAAAAAGGAGGAGGTCAACAAAACTACTTTTGCCACACAGTGAGGAAAATAAGTATTTGAATACCCTGCTATTTTCTCAAGTTCTCCCACTTACAAGTCATGGAGGTTCATTTATTATACAAAAGCTGCATAAAGACCCCTGTCCACCCCATACAATCAGTAAGACTCCAACTACTAACATGGGCTTGACCAAAGAGCTGTCCAAAGACACTAGAGATTAGATTGTAAACCTCCACAAGACTAGAAGGGGCTACAGAGAAACTGTCAAGCAGCTTGTTGGAAAAAGGTCCACTGTTGGAGCTTCATTAGAAAATGGAAGAAGCTAAACATGATTGTCAATCTCCCTCAGACTGGGGCTTCATGCAACATCTCACCTGGTGGGGCCTCAATGATCCTAAGAAAGGTGATAAATCAGCCCAGAGCTAGAAAAGAGACCTGAAAAGAGCAGAAACCACTATTTCCAAGGTTACTGTTGGTAACACACTAAGACATCATGGTTTTAAATCATGCATGGCACGGATGGTTGCTCTGCTTAAACCAGCACATGTCCAGGCTTGCCGTAAAAGTATTGTAGAGGATTTTCACATTTTTTTAAAGACCCACCCCTCTCCAATTAAAAAAAAATGCACATTCACAACCCTGCACCCACTTCTGAGAGGGAACGTCTATTATACGCTTGTGAGCGCATACACAAGCCCATTTCTCCTTGTGCACGCTCCTTTTAGAAGTTGCTGTTCTCGTAGATCATACAAGCTTACTGTGCCCAAACGTCCGCTCTAACCCCTATATAGAGCAGGGACTTTATAGCGAACTTAGTTAACTGACCGTTCAGACAGATGTCACATAACTCCTCCACCACTGTGCAGTGCCTGCAGCATCTTTGTTATTAGTTGCTCCTGTTGGGTAGCGACTGCGGGACGCTGTGATAGCAAATCCCACAATGCTTTGCGAGGAAAGCTCTACTCGCAAAGCATTCTGGGATATATCTGCCTCTTCTGAGGCGTTTCTCTTCTTTTCATACACTTTGTAGACAGTTTTTGTCTTACGACCCTCGGCCATGTTCAAAGAACCATGGTGAGAAAGTTGAGCTTAAATGACTCTGACACCGTAGCTCACCACAGATATATGCCTGAAATTATGCCAAAAAAGGTAGCTAACGGGACGAGCACATAGGACGGTCTTAAGTAAACATATCACCAGTATGACCGACTATTACGACGACCACCGATTTAGATGATCCACCCAGAAATAAAACATTGTCCTCTATACCAGAGGTCTTCATTATTTTCCAGGCCAAGGGCCCCCAAAGTGACGGAGAGATGGAGCAGGGACCCCCTAATTATATATATTGTATGAAATAGTATTCTATTAAACTGGTCCTATAGTCACTCTATTACAGATGGAGTAATGTAACTAAAGTAATCCCTTCCTGGGATTATTAAAGTGTTTCTGATTCCTGGTTGATGGGACAGGTGTTGTGAATGAAACGGTGCCCAACGTGAAAGAGCTCCTGTGTGTCGCTGAATGTGTGCATTGATGACTGAAAGACATCTTCTGCCTCCATTTATCTGTTTATTACAGTCTGTTGAATTCATGTTAATGTGGTTTTAAAAGACATTTCCATTAGTGGAAAAAATTCCAGCGGGGAATATAAAAAAGAAGTCTAATCAACCAAAACTATTGCGACCCCCATGCAGTACCTCCGTTGATCGCCTAGGGGTCGCAGACCCCTGTTGAAGACCTACACTCTATACCTTTAAATTTGCCAGCGACCATTTGGATGATCCAGAGGAGTCATGGGAGAAAGTCATGAGGTCAGATGAGACCAAAATAAAGTTTTTTTGTCATAATTCCACTGACCGTGATTGGAGAAAGAATAATGATGAGAACCATCCCAAGAACACCATCCCTACTGGGAAACATGGGGGTGGTTGCATCAGGATTTGGGTTTTTTTTTCTGCACATGGGACAGGGCAACTGCACTGTATTATGGAGAGGATGACCGGGGCCATGTATTGACAGATTTTGGGGACCAACCTACTTCCTTCAGTTAGAGCATTGAAGATGGGAGGAGGCTGGATCTTCCAGCATCACAATGACCTAAAGCGCACAGCCAGGATAACCAAGGAGTGGCTCTAGAAGAAGCAGTCTCCAGACTTCAACCAAATAGAGAATCTTTGGAAGGAGCTCAAACTCAGGGTTCTCAGCGACAACCCAGAAACCTGACTGATCCAGAGAAAATCTATGTGGAGTGGGCCAAAATCCCTCCTGCAGCATGTGCAAACCAGGTGAAAATCTACAGGAAACATCTGACCTCTGGAATTGCACACAAATGCTACTGTACCAAATATTAACCTTGATTTTCTCAGGTGTTCAAATACTTATTTGCAGCTCTATCATACAAATTAATAGTTAAAAAACAACACATTGTGATTTATAAACCTACAATGACAATTTTAGGCCCCTCCATGATTTCTAAGTGGGAGAATTTGAAAAAATAGCAGGGTGTTCAAATACTTATTTTCCTCACTGTACCTCCAACACTTGCTGTTAATAATTGCAAAGGATGATTGGTAAACCTAAAAACTGGAACTCACCTTCAGGTCTGAAACATCCTTGTAACATTTTTCTGAGCGAGTGTGGTCTGAAAGCTGGACGTTCCAAAAGCAGGGAAGTTGGTAAACAAGGAACGGGTTCTGCTTGATCACCGCATTAAAGATGTCCTAAAGGCCAAAAGTCCACAATGAAAAGGTTAGAGAACAGAGAGGTCAAACTAGTTAATTATCAACAAATATTGTGATGTAACTTCATTTAATTCCAAAAAAGTAAGAAAAAAAACAAGACAATCCTCTTAACTTTGTTTCCAAGCTTAAAAACTTTTCTTTTCCCATCCAGGAAGCTTTTTCGATAAAAAATGTTAGAATTAGCCTTGAGTTCCAAGCTTTATAGAGTAGCCCGACAAAGCCCTGTTTGGGGGGAGTCGTTAGGGGGATTGTTGGCCTGGCTGACCTGGCGAGATGTTCTGGTCCCCTGCATTGGGAGGGGGGTTGAGATGATAGTGGGACGGAATTAACTATCGCTGCATTGTAGGTTTTTGAGAGCTGAAACCTCAGTCCACCCCCTCTGTTTAAGGTTGGGTTTACTTTCTTAACATAAATAGCTTCCTTCAGACCCCTTTCAAACCCCCTGTCTTCTTTGTCCAAAATGTGTTGGGCCATGTGTCTGTGGAGAGGTTGTTTGGTTTCTCCAATATCAGGGTTTATACAGGAATTAATAACTCTAACTTAATGCTTTTTAATGCTCTTAGAAATAATTTTAATGCCACCAACAGGTATCCGTGGAAAGGCTGCATCCATCGTTTTCCAGCGACTTTTGCTGAAATTTGCTCCCCCCCATTCTCTAGCTTTTTCTCCGACTCAAGCTTCTTTTCTGAACATACAGCTTTGCGATCAACTGAAAGCAGTTCCATGCAAATATATTGTGATATAATATGTCTGACGTAATTGTTTTTTATAAACATTTTAAATGCCACAATAAACACATTTAATGCATTTTAATGCCAATTAAGGCCTTAATTTAAAATAAATAATAATTTAATGACTTTTAATGATTTTTTTATTGACCCACGGAAACCCTGAATATAAACATCAGAGGACTTCTCTCTGTATTGAACTGCACACACCACTCCATTCGTTAGGTCTTGAGGTTTTATCTTTAGGCAGCACTGGTCTGTTTAATGGTCTTGTTTGGTTTGAAATGTACTGGGATTTTGTCTTTGGAGAACATCCTCTTTAGTTTTTAAAAGACTCCAGCAACATATAATCTCTGAAAAACAACCAAACAACCTCTTCACAGACGCATGGCCCAACATGGGACAGCGACCTCCTCCAGACAAGACTCTGTGGTACATGGTGTAGTGTATTATTTGTCATCAATGATTAGAATAAAACGAGAATTAAATGTTTTTAAATGATTAAAAAGAGTTGTGTTTATGAATACATCCATGTAGGCCAAAGGGAGAAATAGAGAAGCAGTGTGTGTAGGAGTCTGCACCTGGCCTTTTGAAGTTTGGATCCAAGCCGTTGTAGTGAAACAGGCACACTCATAAAAGTGAATTATTTGACATATCAAGGTTGCTTAGCCCAGCTGAACTCAGCTAAACCAACTGTGATGAATTGTGTTGTCATTTTCAAAACACACTGTACAGTAATAGTCACAGAAAAAGTGATGTTTTACTAGGACTTGGAACACTAGGGTTATGTTGACCTGGTTTGAAGTAATATTATAATCATAGATCACATTAGAAGAAAGGCTTGGTTTTGACATATTATTAATTGAAATTGTTATATGTTTCTGATTTAAGTGCACCAAATGTCATCATGACCTGTAAGACTGTTCTCCAAGAATTATTGTACTCATAAGTTACTTTGGATAAAAGCATGGTTTGAAAGATTAACAGTTAAAGAACTAATGTGTTTTTGATTTAATGACAATATATGTCATCATGATTTGCAAAGAAATGTCACTATAACCTGTAACAAAGACTGTTGATTAAATATATAAAAAATATGCTTTCAAGGGGATTTACCACCGGTAAGATAAAAATAATTGGTTTTACCCGAAGGAAAAGTACCTAGAATAGTGAAAAAAGGTGGGGGCCTGTAGGAGGAGCTAACAGGCCCCATGAAGTGTATAAAAGAGGCCCATTTTCATCATTTGTTCAGTTGCACGCCGGCGGTCAACTCGTGTGTGATTCTTTGTATGTTGCAATAAATTGCATTGGACCTGGACTTCAGCTGCTTCTGCCTGATTTTTGGATCATTGTTTGCAAACTTTTCTGCCTTTTAAGGACTTTGAATTTTTACAAAACTTAGCTTCAATTTTAAGTCGCTGAGGAGATTTTCCACCGACAATGGACATGTATATATGGAAGAAGGACATTCTATTGAAGACCAGAATGTTCACATTTTGAACAAAGAAAACAGGTGGTTTAAAGGGGAATTGAAGGACTCCGTTTATGTTAAGAAAGAAAAGCCAACCTCAAACAGAGGGGGTGGACTTCAGCTCTCAAAAACCTAAAAAGCAGTGATAGAGTCGATCCCTTCCCTCCATCATCTCAACCCATCCCCATGCAGGGGACCACAACATCTTGCTTTTTCAGCCAGGCCAAAAATGCCCTCAACGACTCCCCTTTCAGAGGCATAGATCAGTATCAGGTATTGAAGGTTAACAAAGATCTCAACGACCCCATTCCTAAGGGGCAGGCCCGTTCATTCCTTTCAATTTTAATGCTTTCAAAGCCAAAACACAGCTTTGTTGGGCTACTCTATAAAGCCTGGAACTCAACGCTATTTCACACATTTTGAATTGAAAAAGTTTCCTGGATGTACATGAGAAACGTCTTCAAGCTTGGAAACAAAGTCCAGTGGATTGTTTTTTTTTTCTAACCTTTTTTGGAATGACTATGACCTGGATGACTGAGAATTTTAACCAACTTCATTTAATGATGCTGAAATCACATCTCCAATATGTAAATATCACAGTAAACTGAGTGGAATCATTTTTAAAGCATATAATTCTTTAATAATATGTTTGAGGTGTTTTATTAAATGAAATAATTGTCATTTGTTTGTTTTCTGTTGAAGGGATTGTTAGCAGGCTATCATTTTATTTATTTTGGTATTAAGACTTTATCGTATCAACTGAAATTAAAAAAGATTTCATGATATAACTTTGGGCAGAGAATATTTTTTAATTGCCACAGTATTAAACAACACTCTTGTGAAAAACATTAGAAATATCATTTTTGTTGTGAGGGAATTTCCCACCAAACTCAAACAATGCTTCTTAGAGCCTTTAAGGTGTAGGGTACTGTAACCAGAAAAGCTCTACGCTTTATAGAAGTTGAACTTGAAGATTTTGTCAAAGAATGATGCCATTTCTGCTGGAGCCCTATCCTCACCACCTGCTGTGGTTTAAGAGGTTTAGGACAGAGCTGGCCTTCCTAATGGGATTATTGTGTCACTTCCTCTCCCCTGTTGATAATCTCTTTCTCTGCAGACACCACTAGAGATTCTAACAGGATCCTTTGGAGTTGTCCTGCAACCCAAAAGATTTTTTCCTAAAGGTTGAGGAACTCATGCACTCACTGAATGATGGTTCCTCTCAGACATTCAATTTCATGTTACATCAAAATTTGATCATCGATCAAACTCAAAGACATTTAGAAGTAGAGTGTTATTTATGCTTGCATGGTGAGCCCTAACTATACAGAGATCGTTTATATAAATTAAGACAGGTATCACAAATTGTGACAAGAAATAATGCAATCAAATTTAAATACCGGTGACACCTGGGTATATTGCTGTGCGTCAGAAGCTTTGTTTTTTTCTTCTTGTACATTTTAAATTAAGGGGACCACTTATTTTGACGATCCACCCAGAATAAGAACACCCTCCACTATAAATTTAATGATAAAATGATTAATTACTCATCATGAAATGCGGTAACTTGATCCATAATCATAGATATTTTAGAGCTTTCCTAATTTAAACATTTTTATTTCTATTGTTGTCCGCCTTAATAGCAGCACTTGATTTACATTTTATTTTATATATTTTAAAGAAAAATGAATGTCTGAAAAATACTGATACTGTAATTTTGATATTTTGCAATAGCATCTCAGAAAAGTTTTTTAATTAATTATTTTTTTTGCTTGCTGCTTTGGTAGTGCTAAGAAACGAGCCATTAACCCAATCATTCAAATCAATCAGCCTCCCTGAGGAGCGAGAACAGTCACAGAGACTGTCAATCAGCAAAGCGATTCAGCAATACACCGAAGGGGTCTCTCACTGTGTTCAACAACTGCTTCTCAATTTCTCCTCCATGAGTTTCTCTACCAATTTATACCTCAGGGTGTTTAATATGTTGCGTTTTCCGAAGGTATTCTATATTTTACGGGTGTCCTCTAAGAATGCTAATCCGTTATTCTTTCAATCTTTTTAAATAAATATTTATAATTTCTGTCTTGTGTTTTATTTATGGATTCTGAGCCAGATTATAATTATGGTTTTACAATAAAAAAGAGCCTTCAATGCTTTTCTTGTATGTTTAATAGCTTCCTGTTGTCACTGCTGATCCAGACCTTGTTAATTGGGAAATCTTTAACTGTTCTTCTAAGAGTATTGTTGCCCACAAAGAGGTTAATATTGTCATTCATGTTGTTGATGTTATCTCCTTGTGTTTGGCAAAGTGCATCTCAGTCTGTAGCCTCAACACCAGAATGCAAGTCTTAAGCTATCTATGATCATCAGCTTACAATTAGTGTCATGCATGAAGCCTTTGAGCAAGTTTTATAAAGTGAACTAAGAAAAAAATAAAGAAAAGGAAATGTATGCATCACTGAAATTTGCATCAAACAAAACGTGAAAATTGCTTTCTTTAGTAAAGCAATAAACAAATGTTTAAAACTTAGACATTTAGCAAAGTTCAAATCTTCAGATATTGCCATAAATGTTGTTGGATGTAAGGTATGTAGTTTAGAAAAAAAAGGAATGAATACAAAGCATGTAGTGCAAAAGCTCTTGGTTGTAACTTCATCTGGTCTGTTCCTGTTTGGCTGTGACTCCATCCTGGAGAGAAATATCAGCTGTGCTGCTGCCATCAACACCTTTGTTTCTAGATGTTGGAGCTTGGCCTGTTTTTCAGTGTAGTCCTGTTTCTCTGACTGTGACTAACTGGATGTGCTCTCTTCATCCTCTGACATGGGAGCTGGCTCGGAGCTCGTCTGCCTGGCTGTGTGTTTCCTGGACGGGGCCGCCTGTGGAGCTGGTTGACAGTTGCCTTTTGTATCTTTGCTTCTTTTTCTATGTCTGCTTCTGTCTCCTTGAACCCCAGTCGGCCTCAGCAGATGGCCGCTCACACTGAGCCTGGTTCTGCTGGAGGTTTCTTCCTGTTCAAAGGCAGGTTTTCCTCTCCACTGTCGCTACAAGCATGCTTAGTGTGAGGGATTGCTGAAGAGTCAATGTAAATGTTCATTGAAAAGGGAAAAGAAGCTGCTGAAGCTGGTAAACTGATGGATGTAATTGGGCGGCAGTGTTTTAACATGAAAGCACAGTTTTTGGTGTTGTATGCAGGCATTGTACATGACTAGATACCTTTAAGCTTATTTCTATTAAAACTGAACAAGAATAAAATTATCTAATGTGTTTCTAAAAACTTTAAAACATATTGATAAAGTTTTTGCAGATGGCAAAGAATGCATGTGAAGGTTTTTTTTTTTACCTGGTCTGCCAGTGAGGTGGACAGCATGCTCATCAATTCTCTCTCTGCAGTCAACCTCCACATCTGCTCCCATCTGACCTTTCGTAACCGATCCAGGAGGAGTAAAATAACCCCTGAGGTTTTTTTTTTTTTTTTTTTTTTTTTTTACATGCATGAGCACCAAGATAAACACAAAACAAACAGAAACTGATTAAGTCGCAGTTTCAAATAATGTTCAGTACAACTTTGAACTTAAAAAAGAGACTTTTGAAGATACAAAGTTTCATGTTCGTATTTTAGCAATAAAGGGATTTCTTTCACTAGGTTAAATCATCTGATTTCTAACCAATTTGGAAAATTGTGGCAGTTGAAATTAGTTTGTTGATGATTTAGTTTAAATTAGCGCCAAACTTCGGAGTACTCACCTGTGTTGAAACCTCTACCTAGTGCTGGCCATGGTCGATGATTCTTCCACAGATTTCCCAGGTACCAGTCACTCTGGTTTTCCACTAGACCCAATACCTGCTGACCTGAAATAGAGCATAATTCAGGTGTTTAATGGTTTTGTTTTTAAACACTAAGTGCTTAATTTTCTTAAGGTTTACATGAATGAGCTATCTCTATAGTTATGCTGCTATATGCTTAGACTGATGGAGGACATAGGGACCCCTTTTTCATCATTCTGCTTCATTCTCTCTCTATTCTCCCACTCTGTAGAATTTGTTAGTTCAATCTCTAACGTTCTGCTCTCTCTGCTTTTTCTCATAGTAGCTTCATCTGGTCTGTTCCTGTTTGGCTGTGACTCCATCCTGGAGAGAAATATCAGCTGTGCTGCTGCCATCAACACCTTTGTTTCTAGATGTTGGAGATCGGCCTGTTTTCCAGTGTAGTCCTGTTTCTCTGACTGTGACTAACTGGATGTGCTCTCTTCATCCTCTGACATGGGAGCTGGATCGGAGCTCGTCTGCCTGGCTGTGTGTTTCCTGGACGGGGCCGCCTGTGGAGCTGGTTGACAGCTGCGTTTTGTATCTATGCTTCTATGTCTGTTTCTGTCTCCTTGAACCCCAGTGGGCCTCAGCAGATGGCCGCTCACACTGAGCCTGGTTCTGCTGGAGGTTTTTTCCTCTTCAAAGGGAATTTTTCCTCTCCACTGTCGCTACAAGCATGCTTAGTGTGAGGGATTGCTGAAGAGTCAATGAGTCGATGCAATCAGCTGGTTTTCCTTATATAGAAAACTTTGAATCAATCTGACTGTATGATCTGGTTGAACTGTAAAGTGCCTTGAGATGACATGTGTTGTGAATTGGCGCTATAGAAATAAACTGAATTGAATGAAAACTTGCAAACTTCTTTTTTTTTGTATCTTTATAAATATTGAGATAAATTCTTATGATCAAATTGTGGAACTTTATGGATGAAATACATGCAAATGTAAAAACACCCACCTATTGAAGTAGTGATTAAATCTGAAAGTGGAGCTAAGGAAGCTACATCCTGACATTCATTCCACTGAAGTTAGGCTTACTGCTGAATTGTGTTAGACACACACAAGGATCATTACCGGCCACATATCTGACTCAATAACTATTTTCATTTATTTCAGATGGAACTATTCACATACTTGGATTATATTAAACTGCACTTCCAATATTTTAACTATTTGCCGTCAGGTACCATTTTCATCTGAGCATGGAGCAGCCAGCTTGCTTGGACTCGCAATGAATCATGGGATACCCAAGGCTACGTAGGATACACCGCACCCGTCCTTCAAAACTGGCAAAAAGAAGGATGCATTGTCGGCCGAACAGACCTCGGCTTCACAGCAGATATTTTTAACAGTTGTAGTGATGAGTTTGATGACATTCAGCATTTTCTAATGAAATACGTGAGATTTAATTAACCCCACTGAGCCTTCCCTGTTTCAGAGAGCAGCACTGGCACCCACAGCTGTTGTGGTAAAATAAGTTTTCCTTTTAGCTTCCCTGTTACGGGACGTCACACATAATATTATGAGTTAGACGTGAAGCTTGGCCTCTCTTTAACTATACTAAACTAATGTTTCAGTGTCATAAATTCAATTCAATTCTATTCAGTTTATTTCTATAGCGCCAATTCCCAACACAAGTCGTCTCAAGGCACTTTCCAGTTCACCAGATCATCCAGTCAGATTGATTCAAAGTTTTCCATCTAAGGAAAACCAGCTGATTGCATCGACTCATTGACTCTTCAGCAATCCCTCACACTAAGCATGCTTGTAGCGACAGTGGAGAGGAAAAACTCCCTTTGAACAGGAAGAAACCTCCAGCAGAACCAGGCTCAGTGTGAGCGGCCATCTGCTGAGGCTGACTAGGGTTCAAGGAGAGAGAAGCAGACATAGAAAAAGAAGCATAGATACAAAAAGCAGCTGTAAATTGTGGCCCTGTCCAGGAAATGGCCTAATTAGTTTGCCGGTTAAGTAAATAAAACAGCAAAATCAAACAAACTGTATGAAAATGTATGTATTTGGTAAATCTGGAGTTTTCTGCAATATATCACTAGAAAGTACTGAATCTAAAACTCCTATCTGTACCACACACTAAATGGAGAATATACAAAGCATTAAAAGGACATACCTTTAAATTTGTGGAAAACAGCCCAGAGTTCAGCAATGTCTGTGGCAAAAGTAATATCTGTGTCAAGAACAATGACCCTTTGCAGGTCCAAGGGCAGCGCCTTAGTGAGCACCAGTTTCATGAGTCCGTAGATACCAGAGTAATGTTTGTTAGGGATCCATGACACTTCAGACTGGAAAGAAATCACAAAGCTCAGGTTATGTTGTACACTTTCCCTAGTTGTTCTAAAGTTTTACAGGCAACGCCATGCTGAGGATTTCTGCATAAAGTTGGTAGTTAGGTGATTATTAGAGGGTCCATTTCCTCACCTTAAGCTCATCTGCATCATAGAAGTTCACCCTGACAGCAGGGACCATCCAGGAGTGAAACAAAGAGGAGAGAATCTGCTTTGCGATTGAGTCTGTGATGAAATGGAAATGAAGAGCGTTCCGTCTGAAGATAAAAAAAACATTTTAGTGCAAAATCATTCTCCTGTGAGTGTCCTGTGCAGATAGAAACTTAAAAAAACAAATGAACAGAAAAAAATGGCAAAGAAGCCATTAACTTTTAGAACCATAGTCGTGCAGGTTAAATACTTAGTCCTATTTGGTAAACAATCGGGTTTTCTTGCTCTTCCATGCAGAGGTTCCAGTCCTGGCCTGGTGACCCAAGCTGCACGTCTTTCCCCTTTCTCTACTCCCATTTCCTGTCTGCCTAATTTCAAAAATCCCAATAATAAAATACACTAGAGCCTAAAAATAACCTTTAAAATGTTGTGCTTCTTCCATTTAGGTTTAATTTTTCTTTCTTCTCTATTGTGCCCAACTTCTTCTATTCAATTTGATTAGATCACAGTTAAGGTTTACTTTTAACAGACCCTTAAATTAAAATTTAAGGGAAAAAAAAAAAGAACTAATATGAAATATTCCGATATTGACACTAATATAGCTCTACGTTGTAGTGGCTGGCTAAAGAAAGACGTACCTGTGGAAAAGGACAGACTTAACTAATGTTACTACGTCTCGGCTGGCATTGTAACCGGCACATACAATGGCCACATGGATAGTCTGGGGATAGAGGGGAAAATGAGAAAACAAACTGGATTTAGTTACTTTCAACATCAAAAAAATCAAAAAAGAGAAAACATGCCACCATTTTTTCAGTAAATATATATTCATTGAGGTGCTACATGAGATTTTTACCAGATATCGCTAACAATGCAATCCACAGATACAAAGAGATAAATCATAGATGTCCAGGAATTAAGTTATGTGTAATAATGTGGAATGGCACAGGGGAAAGTATGGAACACGTGAAGAAGAGAGGTGCAAATGTGCGTGGGAAGCCAAGACACCAGGAGAAATATCTCAGTAATTAGAAAGCAATCCTGCCCCTTGTTAGTGCAAATTAATATCAGCTGGTTCAGTCCCAAAAGGATGGCCTCTAAAAGAATTTCTGATATCACACAAAAAACATATCAGGATGGGTGATGGATAAAGAGCTTTCTCATTACCTTTACAAACTTAAGGAAGGCATTGGTTTTAGAAGGGTTTCTGAACTTCTGAATGTCTCAGTGAGCACTGTTAGGGCTATAATCCAGAATCAATCCATTAATCAATGTCTTTATTGTCAACTAAAATTTACATGGTAATCGAGATTTTATTTTCAGTACAAACAGTTCGTCACATACATCACATGCATTGGGGCAGCATTCTGCCAAGAGCCCCACCGTGAGGCAGTTCCCTTATAGTGCTGCCTTTATCTCTGTGAAAAGATAGGAGCCACTATGGGGAGGGAGAGGGGAAAGCATATTTCACACTTTATCCTAACCAGGATACAGTTTGAGATATAAAAAAAACATCAGCACAAAAAAAGCACATCTAAACACGAGAAACATTTCAGCAGAGGGTGGAGCCACAAGAAAGGGATGGCATTGGAGTCAATGAGTCGACTTAATTGTCGCTATAGAAATAAACTGAATTGAATTAAATTCAAAGCACACGGTTCCATCCCCAAAGCCCGGAAACATCGGTGCAGGAGCAAAACCCTTAACCCCACACTGCTCCCTGGGCACCACACAGTTGCAGCCCACCGCTCCCCAAGATGATGGGTCAAAATGCAGAGTGAATGTCCCTATTATGGGACAATAAAGGGATTGACATTTCTGGACATCTATGTTTTCATGTCTTTGAATGCTTGGATTGCATGGATTGTTAGTGACAACTGATGAAAATGTCATGTTAATAGCACCCCTAGAAATATATTTACTGAGAAAAATGTTGGTGTGGTTAATACTTATTTTATCCACTGTACATATATTAACATATATAAGAATAAAGCTAGTAGAGTTTAAGAAATGCAGTTCTACAATAAATAATAAGTTAAACATCAGTTAAAAAAAACATAAATTCAGTTAAGAACTGATAAAAAAAAACTCTTTAGTTCCCTTCTGTTAAAAAGAAACCTGGGTTATTGCTTCAGCAATACTGAGTAAAAACTGAAAGGTTTCTAAACGACGCAGACGATGGATACAAGTCACCTTTCCTGTGGGAAACTAAAACCAGGTGATGTGGATACGAGGCGTTCCAGCTGCAGTCGGAACAACTGGAACCCAATCAGAAAGTCAGAGAGCTTTTCAAGGCAACCTTCATGGCTGATGTGGCAACTCTTCAGATCAACAGCAACACACACTTGTAAAGAGATGCGTCTAAAATGGAGAGGCTAACAAATTCTACGAGGCCTTTGTTAAAGCTGACAACGGTCCTGAGATCCTAACAGGTTTCCTGGCCTCCGCCATATTGGAATTCATTAACTGAAAGTAAGTATAATTTAATAGGAATGGATATTTTCAAACTAATCAAAGTAAAGAACAGCAATGATGGAAGGATTGGTTTCTATTAAACGGAATAATCTATTTGTGAGTTAAAGAAAGCTCAAACTTATTCTGCGTATAAAGGAAAAGTCCGCTCATATTCAGAATTCAAACTTCTGAAAGTCCTTTAGCATTAAATTATTCCATACTGTTCAATAAATGATCAGTGTTTTTAATTAAGAGTCATTTTCATTTGAATGTGCTTTACTGGAGGCGTCCATGTTATTGTAATATTGATCGTTTCTTGCTGACCGTACCTTTAATTAAAAACTTGAAGGTCATTCAGATGAGTCGATATGGCGGTGGATAGGCCCATGTATAGTTGGTTTTATTTATTTATTTTTTGTTGTTGCTCGTTGTGTGATGGTGAACATGGTGTATTTTTTTTATATTTTCATAATTATCTGAGTTGAATAAGTAATAATATATTGGGAATTTGGGTAGATAATTTACGTTAACTTCTTTCTGCTCCTTTCTTTAATTCCTGTTTTCAGTTGTCAACTGCTCAGGTTCTGTAATGTTGTTTTCTTTAAATCAATAAAATAAATCTAATTTAAAAAGCTGTTATCTTGGGTGTGACGTCATTCCCAGCTCAGACTGGAATAAGTAAAAGTCACTGATATCTACTGAGTTATAAACATCCTTGACTCTGATTCCACCACCTTTGAGGCTTGGTGAGGGCTTCATTAAAGAGTTTGCTTTGATTTCTTTTTAATCCTTTCTGCTTTACTTTAAGCCATTAAAGGTATAGTGTATATAAACAAGGTTAGAATTAGGGGGGTAAGGCAAATCTGAAGCTCTTCTTACCTCACATTTATCCACCAGTTGCTGTTGTGAGCAATTAGAGCCGTTTCCAACAGCCGCATTTTTCTGTCCTTCATTGTTAAAGGCACCTTGTTCTGAAAGAGCTCGGCTTTGCTTTCCTCGGCCGGTGCCATTTGAATGGGAGGCAGAGGAGTTCCTGGGTGGACGACTGAGCTCCTGGCGCAGCGCCCTGTTCTCCTCTTCCACTGCACGGATCCTCAGCTCTAAGGCTACCCGCGCATTACTGGCGCCCAGTGGAGAAGATGGCTGGGCTTCCAGTGAAGATAGGGGGAGGGGCTTCACTGTCGGAGTAGAAGAAAGATGCATTTATTTTACAGGTCAGAAACACACAGGAATACAGTTCAGCAGCATTGAGGGTTTTAGGAAAAAGGGGAATGGCAAAGGTTTTATTGGAATAAATAAACATCTATGCTAGAATAAAAAGCAAGCCTTCTCTTCAAGGGCAATTTCCACCATCCTTGCACAGATGTACAACACATCATGCAGTCAAACGGTTTTCTATTCATTTTTATAAACAGTTAATAATGCGGTTTTAAGGCGTCTTTGTTAGAAAATGGGATCATTAAAATCTAGAGGATTTTGCAGACATGTTCCAAAGTTTTGATGCTCGATGTTTAGTATTGAACTTTTCCTTTCCAGCATTAATAATTATATCCAGCTGAACATATTTGAAAATGAAATTGTTCAGTGTTTTAATAAGATTTGTAGAAAATCTTTAGACATTTTGATTTTTTCAATCCAAGTTTGATCAATAATTTACACCAAGAATTGTTTACTGTTCACACACAAAAAAAAAACTTTTTAAAGGCAATAACCTGAAGAATACATATGTTTGAGGCAATATCAAAATAACCAACAAGTTAAATTGTGTGCAAAGGAAAGTCGTGCAAATCAAAAGCTGTGCAATGAAATGTAAAACTCAAATATAAAGGATAAGAAAACCCCTTTGAAAGCCAACATTCTATAAATATAGACTGGAGAGGGAAGTACCTTGAGAATATTACCAGAACCAAAACGTTTGCAATCAAAATTAAAACTAAAATAGGAAGGTCATTGTCAAGAAATTTCATTTTGTTCACTTTTGGTGACATCACACCACAATGTGAAGTCAGAGCAATTTTAAACCATTAAGGAAACACTAAGATCTCTCCTCAAGAAAAATAAGTTTTAGACCCTTCATTTTAGGTTTTGACCAAGTCTACATCTACACCTATTTCTTTGGAGGATTCCAGAATGTTCACATTTTAGACAAAGAAGACAGTGGTTTGCATTGCAGGCTAACAAAGAAGTTAGACCCCCATTCCAAAGGGGTGGACCCGTTCATCTATTTCAATTTGCATGATTTCTAAACATAAATCAGGCTTTTTTGGGCCGCTGGATAAAACCTGGAACTCAATGCTATTTCTGACAGTTTGAATTGAAAAAGCTTCATGGATGGAAGAAAAACGTCTTCAAACTTAGAAACAAAGTCCAGTGGATTGTTTGTTTTTTTTTTTTTTTTACTTTTTTGGACAAACTATTCTGGACTTCCTCAAAGCAAAGGAATCCATTGTTTCATAATACATACATTTCATTCTTTTTTTTTATTCTGCAGTTTTGCTCCCTGTCCAGCAGATGGCGCGCCAAACAGCTGCCTGTGTGGCCTGTGGGCAGGAATTTGGTGAGGCTGTGCTGAGAGGGTATCGCTCAGCTTTAAACCCATTATGGCAAACTGTCCAGCACCTCTGGAGAGGAAAGCAGGACTGTGTTAATGCTGTATTCATCTGGGTAGAGCTGCTGACCTTGGACACTGGAAGTCTGTTATATGCAGGCTACATATGCAAAGCCTAATGCCTATAGGGCAACAGGTAGGGACCCTATTTGTCACAGGGTTCCTACACCATGGGCAAGTTACTGGCAAGTTAAATTCAAAAGTCTTTTTAATGGCACTTGAAATAGAAAGTTAGTACCAACTTCACAATACACTAAAGAAAATCCTGGTTGCTACAAATTTACCCAAATGTTTATTTTAACCATTACTTTCTGTCGCAGTAGATGTTTGAAATTTTAAAAGAAATTCCATATTGGAAGAAAGTTAAAAACGCTTAAACAACAGATCTATTTTTAACAACTACTGAGCTGAATTTATGAACATTGTTTTGTTTCCTACTCGTCCAAAATAGCTGTGCTTTCATTGTCTGTGTCATGGCTGTGTAGGCGTTGTAGAGATAAAGGTGGGACAGTACGGGGAACAACCTGCTGCTTCTCCTAGTCACCTGATTTTAACACTTTACCCGTGTGCCACCAGGGGGTGCATCAGTTTAGCCTTTCATCCCATTATGCACAGCCAGAGACATAACATAAAAAAAAAAAGGCTTTTAGTTTCAGTGGCCCCATCTGGCCCCCCTATGAAACATTTCTGGAGGTTCCACTGCGCTTTACAAATTGTACTCACTGCCTTGATTCCCAGGCCCTGCTTTTAGCCACGAAGAAAACTCTTGGCTGGATTGCCAATTTTTGCTGAATTTCCCCCTCCCCATGCTGTCCAGGTAAAAAGCTAGCGTTGGATCACCCCAAGGTACGGCTGCAACATGGTTTTTTATTGGTTCTGCTATCGGGACGGAACCAATAATGGATACAGTAAACGTAAAAGAATTGTAATTTATTTTAATGTTTGATATGATTTATAAAAATAAAATCTTATTTCAATTCAATTCAGTTTATTTCTATAGCGCCAATTTACAACACGTGTCATCTCAGGTCACTTTACAGTTCAAATTCAAAGTTTTCTATCGAAGGAAAACCAGTTGATTGCATCGACTCATTGACTCTTCAGCAATCCCTCACACTAAGCATGCTTGTAGCGACAGTGGAGAGGAAAAACTCCCTTTGAACAGGAAGAAACCTCCAGCAGAACCAGGTTCAGTAATACCAATTTAGGCCTTAGTTTTATATTGAAGAATTAAGTGCCTTTTAGGCATTTTTAAGAATCCATGGGAGCTGTGTCTAAAGACAAAGTAATTCTATTCCCTGGCATTTAATGTAAATGTATGCTTAGGCATAGGAAGCTGCAGAATTCACATTAACCAGATACAGAAATTAACTGTGGAGAGTGTGTTTGAGAATTTAAACCCAAGAAAAAGTAGAAAATAGTGATCTCACCTATACAGCCATAATTCTTACCTTGAAAGTGTCCAATTGATAGGTAAAGCCATGTGAATGAGGGAATGAAAAGCAAGGCAAGAGAGGCTGCCAGGAACTTTCTCCGCCCACGAAATATTCCCAGCATCTTCCGAGCCGAAGTCAGTTTTGAGAGGTAAACTGACCTCTATGTAGGTAGAAGCTTTTGTCGAGGCTCATTCATGACACTGTGAGTGATAGAAAAGGAAAAGATGTTTAGAGAAGAAGGAAACATCATGCAGGGATTCCGCACTTAGTGAAATAGAAGGGGTCTGTTGGTGTCATTAGTCCGATTGTTTATTCTGCCCTTAAGCAAACAATCAATCATAATATTTATCCAGCTTCTCTATCAAACCACATCAGGGCATGGGAATATATTCAGTAGCAATCATGGTTACTTCACTAATTGAGGTAAAATGCTACTGTTTAAAACAAGTTGGTAAAACTTTATTACAGTCAAACACTGTAAATGCCATTTTCTTCTGACTTTACATTTGAGCAATTTTTCTGCACTAGTTTATTGTTATTACTGAAAGCAGGAATCTCTAAAAGGTAAAGTTTTTTCAGCAAGGAATGATCAATGGATCATTATTTATATCTACGTAAAACTAATATCTTTGCTGTGATTTAATGAATTAGCATTAATCAGTAGCCTAAAAGAATTTTTTTTTTTTTTTTCGCGATCACCGAGCGGCCATTTTTGCATTTTTGCACCTGCCATCTTCCGCCAGTGACATCACGGTGCGGTAAGCCTAGCGCCATTCTTCCCGCTTTACAAGCAAAATCAATGGGAACTACTAGACACATCTGCAATCAACAATAATTATTGAAGCTTTCCAGAGGACTTCACCATTGAAATTCACCAGAGCTATAGTGAAACTGACAATGCCCACGTGCATGGCAGCTGGATGCTGGAATACGTTGGATCGCCAACTTGAAGAGGGAGGATTTGCCATCGAACTTCTGGCCAGAGAAAAAACCCGTAATATGTAGCCAACATTTGGAAGAAGAATGTTTTCAAGATGACTTGGATAATAGCGCATTGTGACAAACACCAGATACAGCACTGGGACTTGATCAACAGCCGATACCGCACCGTGACGTCACTAACCAGTAGGTGGCAGTAGTGTTCTTTGACAAACATGGATGCCTCCAGTAAAGCACATTCACATTAAAATTACTCTGAATTAAAAACACTGATCATTTATTGAACAGGATGGAATAATTTCAGATTTAAAGAACTTAAAATAATTTGAATCCATAATATGACCTTTAACGCAGCTGAGGGACTAAACCCTAACAATCCCAATAAGAATGGTATATGTATGGTTAACACAGCTATTCCTTATTTGTGCACATTATGTTTTTAATAAAAATCCTTGATAAAAAAAACCTGTCTCCTCAGCCCCCCCCCCCCCCCCCCCAAACCTCACTGTGTGCATTGATGACTGAAAGACATCTTCTGCCTCCATTTATTTATTTGCCTCCATTTATTTTATGTGTACTACAGTCCGTTGAATTCACGTTCATGTGGATTTAAAGACATTTCAATTAGTGGAAAAAATTGCAGGGGGGATTTAAAAAAAAAAAGTCTAATCAACCAAAACTTTCGTGACCCCCATGCGGTACCTCTGTGGACCCCCTGGGGCCTGCGGACCCCCTGTTGAAGACCTTATCGGTGCAACACTAACCAAATCCCCCATCCTACATGGCATCCAGTCTCATCTGTCACCAGCAGTTTGCTTTTACTAGGGTTTAAAACGCACACATCACTTTAAATAGTGATAATAAATTAAATCAATGCATCTTTATACTGTAGCCGTTTAAAAGCGTACATACTTTGTTTTTGTGGTGGGGCCCAATATCAATGTCTTTCATGGGGCCCCAAATTCCTGGCGGCGCCCCTTTCTTTATTCCCATTAGTAGTTTTGATCAGCACCGTCTAAAACACTAACTCACACATTTAATCCATTTTCCCTGCAGGTGATTAATAATGTGCTCACCTGATGCAGATCAAAGGGGGACTTCCTCTCAAACATATGAGCTCTTAGAGCAGAGATGCAGCTTCAGCTCCGTCTCTCTCACGCTGCTCCGCCGCTACATTTCTCCATGATGGTCTGCCGTGCAGGACTGATGCTCCCTGTCTTAGCGGCACCAGGACCGGGGATGATCAGCGGGAAGAAGCCGCGCAGACAAACGGATCAATTGATCCGTTCAGATGATTGACCGCAGCGCTCTATCAGCCCAGCATTCAATCACTGCTGCTTCTGCTTTCGGCCTTATTGAACTCCCCTTTAGTCCTGTCAAGCAGCCAGCGTCCAATCACTGCATTGCAACCTTTGTTTTTCTTTTTTTTTTTCTTCTTCTTCTTTTTCTTCTTGCATTTATTGACATTTAGTAGCATTACCGCCACTTACTGGTATGGAGTGTGTTTAACTATCGACTAAAAAACATATATAAGTATAAAAAAAATAAATAAATAAAATATATATATATATATATATATATATATATATATATATATATATATATATATATATATATATATATATATATATATATATATACATATGAGATAATTTAGTTTTCTTTACAAATGGAATAATTATTTGTATATGTTTACTCCCCAAATTCTTCCTCAAAATATCTAATAAATTATTCTTTTCCCTAGTACATTAAACTCTCTCCTCATATATCTTCTCTCTCTTTCATATTTATGACATTCCAGTATAACATGTTCTATTGTTTCATATTTTCCACAGTAATCACATTTGCCAGTAGTTTGGTTTTGATGTGTTGTGAATGTTTAATTAAGTCTAATTTGCGCAAATCTTAACCTTATAACTTCTTCTTCTGATTTTTAAAACCATCTTCCTGTTTTTTCCTCATCCCACCTTTTTTGTTGTTGTCATTTTTCCATCAGTTTTATTTTAATAATACTCTTTCCCTCCTATTTACTGGTTTTAACTGTAAAACAAACAGGATGTTGATTTGCCCTCTTTGCCATTTTGTCTGCCCTCTGGTTTCCTTCTGCTCCAATCTGTGCTGGAACCCACACAAATACAGCTATCAAACCCAGATTTTTTATTCTGAATAATGTATGAAATATTCCTAATAGAATGTCCATCCTACTATTTTATTGATTATAATTTAAACCCTTTTTGTTTGTTTGTTTTTGTTTCTTCTGTGAAATTTCATTGTGGTTGGCAAGCAATTTGAAAGTGCATTACCAGCACATACTGGTGTGGATTATGGAACAAAATGACACCATATTAAAACCCTTTATAGGGCATCCTATGAAGGACAACTTTGAAAATCCAAATTTTAAGCCAATAGTGTTATTGAATTCCAGAACAAGACTTTATTACCTTTGTAACATTAAAAAAACATGGATATTTTGATGGTAAAAATTAATGTTAATGTAATAACAAGAAACGCCAACTTGCCCAAATGTATTAAGAAAAATAACAAAAGTGCTTCTAGAAGAAATTCATTAAAAACACTCTGAGTAAAAGAAACACATTTAGAGGCATTAATGCACCTGAGTGCTACAGGCGTCAGCGCCTACCTGGGAAACTCATAAAATCTATGTTAACTCTTTCTGGGAGAGCTGACTCTGAGACTCTATCAGAAGTTCTGTTTTTATAAAATCTCTATCTTTTTAACCTGGCCCCCAAGAATGTTATTCTCTAATTGGTCTAAATCGTTGTCAGTCGGTGTTCCTGTTATCACTCCTTTCACTGTTTTATTCTCTCCTATGACTTTTATCTCTATGACCTCTCATTTTCCCAGGTGTTCAACATCCAAGGCTTAGTTTTTTTGCTCCTCATTTTATTCAAATCACCAGCAAGTTTCCATCTCCTAACTTTTACTCTAATTTGATTTTTTTCAAATGAATCTGTTTATCTTTTTTCAAATGAATCTGTTTCTTTCCTCAAATTAATCTGTTTATCTTCAGCACTGAATCTAAATATTATTTTAGCTATTCTCTGACAACCTTTACTTCTCACAACTCTTTCTTCATCTGATCTGCTTTTTTTCCAATTCCCATTTATTTTCTTGATTCCTTTACCTCCTCATTTCTCTCTTTTCCATATGAGAATGTTGTCCAGCATTCCTCATCCTCATCTTCCTGACTTGTTCTTATGTTCCATGCAGCAACCCATCAGGCAAGAACCGAGGGCTAACTCCTGACCAACTCTGACTGTCTGATCTCTGCCATCAAGAAAAACCTCTCACCACAGCAATGGAACCGCAGAGGAATTAAGCATAAAAAGGAGTGGGTCACTGTGGATTGGATGGGGCAGAAGGACAGTGGGGTGTTTAAATTAAACTATATCGACAACAATCATTCAAAAGGAGCTGTGTTTGGGACTACTTTTGCCCTTTTCAAAGACACCAGTAATCATTGATGCTTTCACACCTTGTGTAATTGCTTCATATCAAGGCAAGGTGTCATCACTGTCCATTCATATTCCACAGTACAATGAACTTCTCTGAAAGATTGTGAGAGGAGGGCATTGCACAGGTTTTGGTGGGGTATGTAAGTAGATCTCTAGTCTTGATGACAGAGTTAGGTGTGGCCAACTGGAAACCAAATTTAAGGAGGACATGGTTTAAAACATTACCCAGATTGGGTGTCATCACATTGTAGGGCTAGGTAGAGGCAGCAACGGTGTGTTCATTGGCTAAGGAGTTCGTCTTTATCTACTAACAGTTGGAGATCCCTACAATTTCAGTCTTATCAAATCATTTCTTGTCCTTTTATATAGAGCTTGTTCTCAAAATGATATATTTCCTATTTAAAAAGTAATCAGTTTTTAAAGTCAGCTAATTAAAATGTAGAGAAACTATTGTTCACCTTTTTGGATTGGGTACATTTTTGTAAGAGGTTGTTAAGATGGCTATGGAGTGCTCTCTCTTTTAAAGCAATGGCAATTATGCACTTTCAACAGTGCATGACATTGTCCCAGTGTACATTAATCTCTGTTTGCCAAACACCTACATGGCCAGGATGGTGTTTTATGAATTTGTTCTTGTGTATTCCAAGAATCTTGTGAACAAATGGCCAGTATGGTGCTTGAACCCATGACCTTGGCGTTATTAGCACCACGGTCTGCCCAGGCTGAGCTAACCGGCCCTCTTTTCACCTTTTTTTTATTCAACTATCAGAAAAAAATGTCTGTCTGACAGTATTTCCACTCCTTCCTTCCACTTTCACAATTCCTTAATATTATACCAAATTTCCGCTTGCTGTGTTGGTCATCATTTGGATCCATATACAATACAATTCCCTGGGTCCAGGGAAAGTTAATCTAGATTTATAACCAATGTTGACTTTTCTCATGAAACCAGGTGTTTAAATTAAACTATATCTACAACAATCATTCAAAAGGAGCTGTGTTTGGGACTACTTTTGCCCTTTTCAAAGACACCAGTAATCATTGATGCTTTCACACCTTGTGTAATTGCTTCATATCAAGGCAAGGTGTCATCACTGTCCATTCATATTGCAGGGCACAATGAACTTCTCTGAAAGATTGTGAGAGGAGGGCGTTGCACAGGTTTCGGTGGGGTATGTAAGTAGATCTCTAGTCTTGATGACAGAGTTAGGAGTGGCTAACTGGAAACCAAATTTAAGGAGGACATGGTTTAAAACATTACCCAGATTGGGTGTCATCACATTGTAGGGTTAGGTAGAGGCAGCAACGATGTGTTCATTGGCTAAGGAGTTCGTCTTAATCTTCTCACAGTTGGAGATCCCTACAATTTCAATCTTATCAAATCATTTCTTGTCCTTTTAGATAGAGCTTTTTCTCAAGATGATATATTTCCTATTTAAAACCTGATCTGTTTTTCAATGCAGCTAATTAAAATATAGGGAAACTATGGTTCACCTTTTTGGATTGGGTACATTTTTGTAAGAGGGAGTTAAGATGGCTATGGATTGGGGAGTGCTCTCTCTTTTAAAGCAATGGCAATTATGCACTTTCAACAGTGCATGACATTGTCTCAGTGTACATTAATCTCTGTTTGCCAAACACCTACATGGCCGGGATGGTGTTTTATGAATTTGTTCTTGTGTGATCAAGAATCTTGTAAAGAAATGGCCAGTATGGGGCTTGAACCCATGACCTTGGCGTTATTAGCACCACGCTCTGCCCAGGCTGAGCTAACTGGCCCCCTTCCCACCTTTTTTTAAATTCAACTATCAGAAAAAATTGTCAGTCTGAAAGTATGTCCACTCCTTCCTTCCACTTTCACAATTCCTTAATATCATACCAAATTTCCCCTTGCTGTGTTGGTCATCATTTGGATCCATATCCAGTAATATTCCCTGGGTCCAGGGAAAGTTAATCTAGATTTATAACCAATGTTGACTTTTCTCATGAAACCAGGTGTTTAAATTAAACTATATCTACAACAATCATTCAAAAGGAGCTGTGTTTGGGACTACTTTTGCCCTTTTCAAAGACATAAGTAATCATTGATGCTTTCACACCTTGTGTAATTGCTTCATATCAAGGCAAGGTATCATCACTGTCAATTCATATTCCACAGTACAATGAATTTCTCTGAAAGATTGTGAGAGGAGGGCATTGCACAGGTTTTGGTGGGATATGTAAGTAGATCTCTAGTCTTGATGACAGAGTTAGGTGTGGCCAACTGGAAACCAAATTTAAGGAGGACATGGTTTAAACATTACCCAGATTGGGTGTCATCACATTGTAGGGCTAAGTAGAGGCAACAACGATGTGTTCATTGGCTAAGGAGTTCGTCTTTATCTTCTCACAGTTGGAGATCCCTACAATTTCAATCTTATCAAATCATTTCTTCTCCTTTTATATAGAGCTTTTTCTCAAGATGATATATTTCCTATTTAAGACGTAATCTGTTTTTCAGTGCAGCTAATTAAAATATAGGTAAACTATGGTTCACCTTTTTGGATTGGATACATTTTTGTAAGAGGTTGTTAAGATGGCTATGGAGTGCTCTCTCTTTTAAAGCAATGGCAATTATGCACTTTCAACAGTTCATGACATTGTCCCATTGTACATTGATCTCTGTTTGCCAAACACCTACATGACCATGAAGGTGTTCTTTGAATCTGTTGTTGTGCAATCCTAGAATCTTGTGAACAAATGGCCAGTATGGGGCTTGAACCCAAGACCTTGGCGTTATTAACACCACGCTCTGCCCAGGCTGAGCTAACCGTCCCATTTTTCAACTTTTTTTTTTTTCAACTATCAGAAAAAATTGTCAGTCTGACAGTATTTCCACTCCTTCGTTCCACTTTCACAATTCCTTAATATAATACCAAATTTCCCCTTGCTGTGTTGGTCATCATTTGGATCCATATCCAATACAAATCCCTGGGTCCAGGGAAAGTTAATCTAGATTTATAACCAATGTTGACTTTTCTCAGGAAACCAGGTGTTTAAATTAAACTATATCTACAACAATCATTCAAAAGGAGCTGTGTTTGGGACTACTTTTGTCCTTTTCAAAGACACCAGTAATCATTGATGCTTTCACACCTTGTGTAATTTTTTCATATCAAGGCAAGGTGTCATCACTGTCCATTCATATTGCACAACACAATGAACTTCTCTGAAAGATTGTGGGAGGAGGGCATTGCACAAGTTTTGGTGGGGTATGTAAGTAGATCTCTAGTCTTGATGACAGAGTTAGGTGTGGCCAACTGGAAACCAAATTTAAGCAGGACACAGTTTAAAACATTACCCAGATTGGGTGTCATCACATTGTAGGGTTAGGTAGAGGCAGCAACGGTGTGTTCATTGGCTAAGGAGTTTGTCTTTATCTACTAACAGTTGGAGATCCCTACAATTTCAGTCTTATCAAATCATTTCTTGTCCTTTTATATAGAGCTTTTTCTCAAGATGATATATTTCCTATTTAAAACGTAATCTGTTTTTCAATGCAGCTAATTAAAATATAGGGAAACTATAGTTCACCTTTTTGGATTGGGTACATTTTTGTACGAGGGAGTTAAGATGGCTATGCATTGCTCTCTCTTTTAAAGCAATGGCAATTATGTACTTTCAACAGTGCATGACATTGTCCCAGTGTACATTAATCTCTGTTTGCCAAACACCTACATGACCAGGAAGGTGTTCTGTGAAATTGTTCTTGTGCAATCCAAGAATCTTGTGAACAAATGGCCAGTATGGGGCTTGAACCCATGACCTTTGCATTATTAGCACCACGCTCTGCCCAGGCTGAGCTAACCGGCCCACTTTTCACCTTTTTTTTATTCAACTATCAGAAAAAATGGTCAGTCTGACAGTATTTCCACTCCTTCCTTCCACTTTCACAATTCCTTAATATCATACCAAATTTCCCCTTCCTGTGTTGGTCATCATTTGGATCCATGTCCAATACAATTCCCTGGGTCCAGGGAAAGTTAATCTAGATTTATAACCAATGTTGACTTTTCTCATGAAACCAGGTGTTAAAATTAAACTATATCTACAACAATCATTCAAAAGGAGCTGTGTTTGGGACTACTTTTTCCCTTTTCAAAGACACCAGTAATCATTGATGCTTTCACACCTTGTGTAATTGCTTCATATCAAGGCAAGGTGTCATCACTGTCCATTCATATTGCACAGCACAATGACCTTCTCTGAAAGATTGTGAGAGGAGGGCATTGCACAGGTTTTGGTGGGGTAAGTAAGTAGATCTCTAGTCTTGATGACAGAGTTAGGTGTGGCCAACTGGAAACCAAATTTAAGGAGGACACGGTTTAAAACATTACCCAGATTGGGTGTCATCACATTGTAGGG
Organism: Cyprinodon diabolis; assembly: GCA_030533445.1. NCBI lineage: Eukaryota > Metazoa > Chordata > Actinopteri > Cyprinodontiformes > Cyprinodontidae > Cyprinodon > Cyprinodon diabolis. Next base: position 1,520,657 of record CM060078.1, read on the forward strand.
TTAGGTAGAGGCAGCAACGATTTGGTCATTGGCTAAGGAGTTCGTCTTTATCTTCTCACAGTTGGAGATCCCTATAATTTCAATCTTATCAAATAATTTCTTGTCCTTTTAGATAGAGTTTTTTCTCAAGATGATATATTTCCCATTTAAAACATAATCTGTTTTTCAATGCAGCTAATTAAAATATAGGAAAAGTATGGTTCACCTTTTTGGATTGGGTACATTTTTGTAAGAGGGAGTTAAGATGGCTATGGATTGGGGAGTGCTCTCTCTTTTAAAGCAATGGCAATTATGGACTTTCAACAGTGCATGACATTTTCCCAGTGTACATTAATCTCTGTTTGCCAAACACCTAAATGGCCAGGATGGTGTTTTATGAATTTGTTCTTGTGTATTCCAAGAATCTTGAGAACAAATGGCCAGTATGGGGCTTGAACCCATGACCTTGGCGTTATTAGCACCACGCTCTGCCCAGGCTGAGCTAACAAGCCCACTTTTCACCTTTTTTTTCTTCAACTATCAGAAAAAAATTGTCAGTCTGACAGTATTTCCACTCCTTCCTTCCACTTTCACAATTCCTTAATATCATACCAAATTTCCTCTTGCTGTGTTGGTCATCATTTGGATCCATATCCAGTAAAATTCCCTGGGTCCAGGGAAAGTTAATCTAGATTTATAACCAATGTTGACTTTTCTCATGAAACCAGGTGTTTAAATTAAACTATATCGACAACAATCATTCAAAAGGAGCTGTGTTTGGGACTACTTTTGCCCTTTTAAAACACACCAGTAATCATTGATGCTTTCACACCTTGTGTAATTGCTTCATATCAAGGCAAGGTGTCATCACTGTCCATTCATATTGCACAGCACAATGAACTTCTCTGAAAGATTGTGAGAGGAGGGCATTGCACAGGTTTTGGTGGGGTATGTAAGTAGATCTCTAGTCTTGATGACAAAGTTAGGTGTGGCCAACTGGAAACCAAATTTAAGGAGGACATGGTTTAAAACATTACCCAGATTGGGTCTCATCACATTGTAGGGTTAGGTAGCAATGTCATGCACTTTCAACAGTGCATGACATTGTCCCAGTGTACATTAATCTCTGTTTGCCAAACACCTACATGACCAGGATGGTGTTCTGTGAAATTGTTCTTGTGCAGTCCAAGAATCTTGTGAACAAATGGCCAGTATGGGGCTTGACCCCATGACCTTGGCATTATTAGCACCACGCTCTGCCCAGGCTGAGCTAACCGGCCCACTTTTCAACTTTTTTTTTTTCAACTATCAGAAAAAATTGTCAGTCTGACAGTATTTCCACTCCTTCCTTCCACTTTCACAATTCCTTAATATCAAACCAAATTTCCCCTTGCTGTGTTGGTCATCATTTGGATCCGTTTGCAATACAATTCCCTGGGTCCAGGGAAAGTTAATCTAGATTTATAACCAATGTTGACTTTTCTCATGAAACCAGGTGTTTAAATTAAACTATATCTACAACAATCATTCAAAAGGAGCTGTGTTTGGGACTACTTTTGCCCTTTTCAAAGACACCAGTAATCATTGATGCTTTCACACCTTGTGTAATTGCTTCATATCAAGGCAAGGTGTCATCACTGTCCATTCATATTGCACAGCACAATGACCTCCGAAAGATTGTGAGAGGAGGGCATTGCACAGGTTTTGGTGGGGTATGTAAGTAGATCTCTAGTCTTGATGACAGAGTTAGGTGTGGCCAACTGGAAACCAAATTTAAGGAGGACATGGTTTAAAACATTACCCAGATTGGGTGTCATCACATTGTAGGGTTAGGTAGAGGCAGCAACGGTGTGTTCATTGGCTAAGGAGTTCGACTTTATCTACTAACAGTTGGAGATCCCTACAATTTCAATCTTATCAAATAATTTTTGTCCTTTTATATAGAGCTTTTTCTCAAGATGATATATTTCCTATTTAAAACGTAATCTGTTTTTCAATGCAGCTAATTAAAATATAGGGAAACTATAGTTCACCTTTTTGGATTGGGTACATTTTTGTAAGAGGGAGTTAAGATGGCTATGCGTTGCTCTCTCTTTTAAAGCAATGGCAATTTCAACAGTGCATGACATTGTCCCAGTGTACATTAATCTCTGTTTGCCAAACACCTACATGACCAGGAAGGTGTTCTGTGAAAATGTTCTTGTGCAATCCAAGAATCTTGTGAACAAATGGCCAGTATGGGGCTTGAACCCATGACCTTGGCGTTATTAGCACCACGCTCTGCCCAGGCTGAGCTAACCGGCCCACTTTTCACCTTTTTTTTATTCAACTATCAGAAAAAATGGTCAGTCTGACAGTATTTCCACTCCTTCCTTCCACTTTCACAATTCCTTAATATCATACCAAATTTCCCCTTCCTGTGTTGGTCATCATTTGGATCCATGTCCAATACAATTCCCTGGGTCCAGGGAAAGTTAATCTAGATTTCTAACCAATGTTGACTTTTCTCATGAAACCAGGTGTTTAAATTAAACTATATCGACAACAATAATTCAAAAGGAGCTGTGTTTGGGACTACTTTTGCCCTTTTCAAAGACACCAGTAATCATTGATGCTTTCACACCTTGTGTAATTGCTTCATATCAAGGCAAGGTGTCATCACTGTCCATTCATATTGCACAGCACAATGACCTTCTCTGAAAGATTGTGAGAGGAGGGCATTGCACAGGTTTTGGTGGGGTAAGTAAGTAGATCTCTTGTCTTGATGACAGAGTTAGGTGTGGCCAACTGGAAACCAAATTTAAGGAGGACATGGTTTAAAACATTACCCAGATTGGGTGTCATCACATTGTAGGGTTAGGTAGAGGCAGCAACGATGTGTTCATTGGCTAAGGAGTTCGTCTTTATCTTCTCACAGTTGGAGATCCCTACAATTTCAATCTTATCAAATCATTTCTTGTCCTTTTATATAGAGCTTTTTCTCAAGATGATATATTTCCTATTTAAAATGTAATCTGTTTTTTCAATGCAGCTAATTAAAATATAGGAAAAGTATGATTCACTTTTTTGGATTGGTTATATTTTTGTAAGAGGGAGTTAAGATGGCTATGGATTGCTCTCTCTTTTAAAGCAATGGCAATTATGCACTTTCAACAGTGCATGACATTGTCCCAGTGTACATTAATCTCTTTTTGCCAAACACTACAGGGCCAGGATGGTGTTTTATTTATTTGTTCTTGTGCAATCAAAGAATCTTGTGAACAAATGGCCAGTATGGGGCTTGAACCCATGACCTTGGCGTTATTAGCACCACGCTCTGCCCAGGCTGAGCTAACCGGCCCACTTTTCACCTTTATTTTATTCAACTATCACGAAAAATTGTCAGTCTGACAGTATTTCCCCTCCTTCCTTCCACTTTCACAATTCCTTAATATCATACCAAATTTCCCCTTGCTGTGTTGGCCATCATTTGGATCCATATCCAATACAATTCCCTGGGTCCAGGGAAAGTTAATCTAGATTTATAACCAATGTTGACTTTTCTCATGAAACCAGGTGTTTAAATTAAACTATATCTACAACAATCATTCAAAAGGAGCTGTGTTTGGGACTACTTTTTCCCTTTTCAAAGACACCAGTAATCATTGATGCTTTCACACCTTGTGTAATTTCTTCGTATCAAGGCAAGGTGTCATCACTGTCCATTCATATTGCACAGCACAATGACCTTCTCTGAAAGATTGTGAGAGGAGGGCATTGCACAGGTTTTGGTGGGGTATGTAAGTAGATCTCTAGTCTTGATGACAAAGTTAGGTGTGGCCAACTGGAAACCAAATTTAAGGAGGACATGGTTTAAAACATTACCCAGATTGGGTGTCATCACATTGTAGGGTTAGGTAGAGGCAGCAACGGTGTGTTCATTGGCTAAGAAGTTCGTCTTTATCTACTAACAGTTGGAGATCCCTACAATTTCAGTCTTATCAAATCAATTCTTGTCCTTTTATATAGAGCTTGTTCTCAAAATGATATATTTCCTATTTAAAAAGTAAGCAGTTTTTAAATGCAGCTAGTTAAAATGTAGGGAAACTATTGTTCACCTTTTTGGATTGGGTACATTTTTGTAAGAGGTTGTTAAGATGGCTATGGAGTGCTCTCTCTTTTAAAGCAATGGCAATTATGCACTTTCAACAGTGCATGACATTGTCCCAGTGTACATTAATCTCTGTTTGCCAAACACCTACATGACCAGGAAGGTGTTCTTTGAATCTGTTCTTGTTCAATCCAAGAATCTTGTGAACCCATGACCTTGGCGTTATTAGCACCATGCTCTGCCCAGGCTGAGATAACCGGCCCACTTTTCACCTTTTTTTTATTCAACTATCAGAAAAAATTGTCAGTCTGAGAGTATTTCCACTCCTTCCTTCCACTTTCACAATTCCTTAATATCATACCAAATTTCCCCTTGCTGTGTTGGTCATCATTTGGATCCATATCCAATACAATTCCCTGGGTCCAGGGAAAGTTAATCTAGATTTATAACCAATGTTGACTTTTCTCAGGAAACCAGGTGTTTAAATTAAACTATATCGACAACAATCATTCAAAAGGAGCTGTGTTTGGGACTACTTTTGCCTTTTCAAAGACACCAGTAATCATTGATGCTTTCACACTGTTAAGGAAGAAAATATTCTAAAATAGTTAACTTTGGAAAAAGGTTGGCTTCTCTCTTCCTTTCCCAGGTTCCTCTCGGCGAGCTGCGTGTGGCCACAAGGAAAACCAGCAATGCGTGTTGACGTCACAGAATTACAGAGTTTAATCCAATATAAGACAATGCACAAACTTAGAAATAAGACAATGGACAAACTTATACCAGAAACTGCAGAACAACGGAGACATACATTCAATTACCTGACATAAATGGAGAGAAGGAAAGAAAGCAAAGACGTACAAAGACATCTTTGGAGAGTTGCAAAAGCAAATCTGATTTGTTACTTCTATGTAGAAAGCTTTATCCTCTTGTATTTAATTTATTCAAATAAGGCTGGCTTTTGCTCCTCCAACCAGGAGCTATCTTGGACACTCAGAAAAACTTATAGCTTCCTCTAATTTACGGCCTGGCGTCCAGGAATTCTAAGGTCTTCTGGCTAAGATAAACATACGATAAGATAACACAAAATAGCTATGGAATGCGGGGCCTCTTCCTGCCATAAATTCTCAGGAACAAACTTAAATTCAGTCCTTTGGTTCAAAGAAAGGTTATCTTCACAAACTTGTTCAAAATTAAGAAATATGTTCAAAATGAGAGTGCTCAACACACCTTTTACACATGCCATAAGATTAACTGTCTTAAAAACTAAAAATAATAATTTTTCTTCAACAGTCCCTCTTTTGAGGTCTGAGACACACAGACCTCACAAATAAATTAAGCCTTCTAATAGAGGAACCAAAAAACTATTTAGTATATTAAAAAACTAAAACCTTAGCCTAATTATATAACAGTCCCTGTTTTAAACAGAACCTCCTAGCTCCACGGCCAGGTCATGTGTCTGAAGTTGAACTCCATTATCTGAACTTATCAAATGTATCTTGCGCTATCCAACAATTTAATACTCACCTGATGAACCACAAAATTTTAACCAGTAAAAACTAAAAATACCTTTCACTTATCAAACATGAAAAATCATAAAACTCAGTTATGTCAATAGAAGAAAAAACACAATAGAAATATCAGCCCAAGTATAAAATTAGAAAACCAGAGTAAGATATCTCGAAATTACTAAAAAATGCCCAGGAAACTTAAAAGACAATACTCGCCACAAAAATTACAATTTGTCAATACAAAACAATAACAGCATCAAAAAAGAAAATAAATCATAAACACATAAAAATTACAAAATACCTTTTTTTCCCCACATGATTCAATAATAAGAACTTAGAGTTCGTCTCTATGCTCCTTCGATAGTCCTCCAAAAATGAATATGAATTCTTCGTCAGGAAACGATCCAAAAATACGCGCAAAAAGAAACGAATGTTCTTTAAGAGCTCGCAAAAAACGAAAACACGCAATAAAGAGAAGATAAGTTAATGATGATCTTGTAGCCTGATCCTTCACGTGTTCCTCCTCAGTTGTAAACCTCAGGTTTCCACCTGAGTGTCCGTTGCTCACTGAAAATTGGAGTATTATGCCAATATAACAGTGAGTTTAAGGAGAGGTTGCAATCTCCTTTTCTCAATGGAAGGACACCGGAACAGGATTATTGTGCCTGTCCGGGCCTTTTAAGCCTTGTAATTCAGGAAAATGAAGTGGTCTTGGCAGGAATCCCTGCTACACTTCTGCCGGAACTGCAGATCCTCCTCCGCGTTGGGATGTGCCTGCAGACACTCCCTGACCGCAGGTTGAGACTGTAGATTCTCCTGTACGCCTTGTAGCGTGCGTTGTGGCTCCTCAGCTGCTATGCACTGACTCCAATGGAACCCGGTGTCTCCTTTTCCTTTGCAGACGGACAGCATGAGATGTCCTCTCCACGACTCGGTATGGTCCGGTGAAGCAAGGTTCAGACCACTTTCTTTTGATGACCTTCAGGCGCACCCAGTCGATTCGCGGAACTGGTCCCGAGCCTGGACGTTCCTGTGTCGTCTGGTATTTTGTGAATTCCGCTGCCAGAACCTGTAACTCATTGAAGAAATCTTTATGAGATAAATGTGCAAGCTCACCTTTCCATCCTGGAATGCGGGTAGCAGGTCCTGGAAACATCCATCCTGTCTGGAGCTCATATGGAGAGAACCCTGTTGATTGGGTAATCATTGATCCGACACTGCTTCTTTAGAGCTGTATTTTATTCAATTCAATTCAATTCAGTTTATTTATATAGCGCCAAATTCACAACACATGTCATCTCAAGGCACTTTACAGTTCAACCAGATCATACAGTCAAATTGATACAAAGTTTTCTATCTAAGGAAAACCAGTTGATTGCATTGACTCATTGACTCAAATACAATCCCTCACACTAAGCATGCTTGTAGCGACAGTGGAGAGGAAAAACTCCCTTTTAACAGGAAGAAACCTCCAGCAGAACCAGGCTCAGTGCGAGCGGCCATCTGCCGAGGCCGACTGGGGTTCAAGGAGACAGAAGCAGAGATACAAAAAGCAGCTGTAAAAGGCGGCCCCGTCCAGGAAACACACAGCCAGGCAGACGAGCTCCAAGGCAGCTCCCATGCCAGAGGATGAAGAGAGCACATCCACCCAGCCACGGCCAGAGAAACAGGACCACACCTGAAAACAGGCCGATCTCCAACATCTACAAACAAGGGTGTTGATGGAAGCAGCACAGCTGATGTTTCTTTCCTGGGTGACATCACAGCCAAACAGGAACAGACGAGGCAAAGCTACTCTGAGGAAAAGCAGAGAGAGCAGAAGGTTAGAGATTGAACAAACAGATTCTGCAGAATAGGAGAACAGAGAGAGAATGAAGCAGAATGATGAAATGGGGGTCCCTATGTCCTCCAGCAGTCTAAGCCTATAGCAGCATAACTTTAAAGACAGCTCCGGATAACCTGAGCTACCCTAACTATAAGCTTTATCAAAAAGGAAAGTTTTAAGCCTAGTCTTAAAAGTAGACAGAGTGTCTGCCTCACGGACTAAAACTGGTAGTTGGTTCCACAGGAGAGGAGCCTGATAACTAAAAGATCTGCCTCCCATTCTACTTTTAGAAATTCTAGGAACCACTAGTAAACCTGCAGATTGAGAGCGAAGTGCTCTGTTAGGAACATAAGGAACAATCAGATCTCTGATATAAGATGGAGCTTGGCCATTTAAGGCTTTATATGTGAGAAGGAGGATTTTAAATTCTATTCTTGATTTAACAGGAAGCCAATGCAGAGAAGCCAGGATAGGAGAGATATGATCTCTCTTTTTAATTTTCATCAGAACTCTGGCTGCAGCATTTTGGATCAGCTGAAGGCTTTTAACTACAGTTTGTGGACTTCCTGATAGTAAAGAATTACAATAGTCCAGCCTTGAAGTAACAAATGCATGGACTAGTTTCTCAGCATCACCCCTGGACAGGAGATTTCTCATTTTTGCAATGTTCCTCAGATGAAAGAAGGAAATTCTAGAAACCTCTTTGATATGGGATTTAAATGAGAGGTCCTGATCAAAAATAACACCAAGATTTTTTACTTTATTATCTGAAATCAGTTTAATCCCATCCAAATGAAGTGACTGGCTAATCAGCTTCTTTTTCAGAGACTCTGGTCCAAAGACTATAACTTCTGTTTTGTCTGCATTCAGAAGCAGAAAGTTAAGAGTCATCCAGGTTTTTATGTCTTCAAGACATGCCTGTAATCTATGTAATGGGTTAGCTTCATCTGGATTTATAGACAGATATAGCTGGGTATCATCAGCATAACAGTGGAAATTAATCCCATGCTGTCTAATAACTCTACCAATTGGGAGCATGTATAAAGTAAAGAGAATTGGTCCTAGCACTGATCCCTGTGGTACTCCACAGGTAACCTTTGAGCGTGTTGAAGATCTATCATTAACATAAACAAACTGAATTCGATCAGATAGATAAGATTTAAACCAGTCTAGTGCTGTTCCTTTAATTCCAACAAAATATTCAAGTCTTTCTAAAAGAATATTATGGTCAACTGTATCAAATGCAGCACTAAGATCCAACAGGATGAGCACAGATACAAGTCCATTATCTGAGGCCATGAGAATATCATTAGTGACTTTCACCAGAGCTGTTTCAGTGCTATGATGAGCTCTAAAGCCAGACTGAAACTCTTCAAAAAGTTCATTATGGTGTAAGTGGTCGCAAACTTGTTTGGCAACTACTTTCTCAAGAATTTTGGATAAGAAAGGAAGATTGGATATAGGTCTATAATTAACCAAGTCATCTGGGTCAAGAGACGGTTTCTTAAGCAGAGGTTTAATTACAGCAACCTTAAAAGCTTTAGGTACATATCCCTGTAACAGAGATAGATTAATCACATCTAAAATGGAGGAGGAGATCAAAGGGAATACCTCCTTAAATAACCTGGTTGGAACTGGATCTAACATACAAGTTGAAGGCTTAGATGAAGACAATAATTTTGCTAACTCTGAAAGTTCAACTGGATCAAAGCAGTCTAAACCCGGTTCAGATTCCATGACTACCTCAGGTACAATCGCAGATAGAGGAGTGCTTATGATCTTATTTTTAATAAGATCAATCTTATTTATAAAGAATCCCATAAAATCATTGCTGCTAAGAGCAGGTGGGATGGACGGTTCAACAGAGCTTTGGCTCTGGGTGAGTTTGGCAACTGTATTAAAAAGAAATCTAGGATTATTCTTATTCTCCTCTATTAATGAGGAGAAGTATGCTACTCTTGCTTTACAAAGGGTCCTCTTATACAGCAGTAAACCATTTTTCCAGACTAGGAAGGACTCCCGCAGGCCTGTGGAGCGATATTTTCTCTCCAGTTTCCTAGCATTTTGCTTCAAAGTACGCAGCTCTGCATTAAACCAAGGAGCAAGCTTTCTATTTTCAACGGTTTTCATTTTCAAGGGAGCTGCGTTGTCTAAGGCAGTACGCAGAGAACTAGCAACCCCATCAACAAAATCATCAACCTGTGAAGGGGAATAAGCTATGCTTTTGCACTCTGCAGCACAGCTCAGCGACACAGAGGAGAGAGAAAGTGAAGCAGATTCTTTAAAATTTATAACTGCACTATCTGATAAAGATCTACTAAAATTGAACCTTCTTTTGGGGGAGGAGAACTCTGTTAAAGTAATCCTGAAGGTTATTAGAAAGTGGTCATAGAGGACAGGGTTGTGAGGAAATACTGTTATTTCTTCACATTCTATGCCGTATGTCAGCACAAGATCCAAAGTATGAAGATGAGAATGTGTGGGACTATTCACATTTTGAACAAAGCCAATAGTGTCTAAGATAGCATTAAAGGCTGCTCTTAAGCTATCGCCTTCAATGTCAGCATGGATGTTAAAATCTCCCGCTATGATGACCCTGTCAGTATTTAATACCAAATCAGAAAGGAACTCTGAAAACTCATCTAAAAATTCAGAGTAAGGACCTGGCGGACGATGCAAAGTTACAAAAAGAAGAGGTTTTCTTGCCTTGAAATTTGGATGAGGGAAATTAAGGGTTAAATGTTCAAAAGAGTTGTAGGTATTAACTGTTTTGGGAGTAATCAGTAAGTCAGACTGGAAGATTGTTGCTACTCCTCCTCCTCGCCCAGAACTTCTGGGTATGTGAAAATTTAAATAGCTTGAAGGAATTGCCTCGTTTATGCTCACATAATCCTCTTGCTGCAGCCATGTTTCTGTAAGGCAACACAAGTCAATGTGATTATCACAAATCAAGTCATTAACTAGCAGACTTTTAGAGGAAAGCGATCTTATGTTAAACAGACCGCATTTAATTGTTTTAACTTTTTCCCCAATTGGAGTTATTTTGATTTTAATTAGATTATCATGATTTACTCCTTTGGGAATCTTTGCTAATTTATTAGATTTTGGTCGTGGGCAAGACACTGTCTGGATGGAGTAACTACAGTTTATCAATCCTTTGACCCTCTTTTTATATAAGGCCTACATGAGAAATAAATGTTTCCTATCATGTTGAACCCAAAACTTAACTGTATCTTAGAAGCAGTTCCATAATTGTTAATTTGTAAATCTCCAATTTAGACCAATTTAATTTCAATCATCATATTTTCTATTTTTTTAAAACCTTAAAGAATGATCAGCCTGTTTTACATGAGTATAGCTAACCTTGTCACTAAATATCAAAAATGACCTACTTTATTCCAATCATAGTTTTAAATCCCAAAAATTTCAACCATTTTTACCTTTGATCCATTTATTCTTTTGAAAACCTATTTATACAATATTTAATTGAATAATGTATTACCCTTTTTATATTGTTTATCAATTATCAATGCCTTTTCAGTTTTGGAGAGAGATTCGATACAGCTAAATTTATTAAATGATGTAAATCTTTAGTTTAGACCTTCCTGGATGTCTTAGTTAAACAACTTATTTTAAATCATATGAATAGAGATGCAACAATCCAATGATCACCTTCCTTAGTTTAAGAAACACTGTTTTATGTAAATTTTTTGATAGGCAATATTTAGTTTAGTATATTCAATTTATAAATTTTACTTCTTTCATATCCAAATAGTTAGCTCATATTTAATGCTTCTAATACACCGTAAAACATTTAATGTATTTTGATTTAACTTCAATAACCTCTTTTTCCGAAAAGTAAAGAGAGATCCAAACTAAAAATTTGCTTATTAGATAAATTCCATTCATGTCCCCCTGTTTCTATAACAGAACAAATGTTCTGTCATAGAATACAATAAAAATCCTATACAACTCATTGAGATGAAATCCGCTATCACCACGAACTTTAGCCTCATGTAACACAGTTGGATGCAATTCAAACATGGTGTCCCAGATGCTGTTACAATCTGCACACCTCAATTAAAGAATTTAATGTTTGATCAAATTTATGAAATCAACACAGAACTTGGTGTCTTTAGCTCAATAAGCTCTATAGACACCCATCAATCCACTTTAACACCTTAATTTTAAATTCCATTTAAATTTAAATTTAGTTTTACTGAATGGTAGCCACTGTACTATGTAAATAAAATTTAGATCATCTTCCTTAGTAGATGAAGCGTAACACACAATGCAATTCAGCTATGGTTAAGAAAAAAAATATGTAATTGCAATAGTTATTTCCTGCCCATTCTTTTCAGGCAGGAAGGGAAAAAAGACACATTAGCATTTTGTGAGACAAACAGAGTGAATCATGGAGGAAGTTAATGCATTTCCGAGGAATGCAGTGTCGTAACAGTTGGTGCACACCAACCCTCAAACTGCATTGTAAAACCTCTGACCCCAGGAGATGGGGTGTCCTCAACACTTAAAATTACACTGCAGGAGTTCAGAACGTGAAGACAACAGGGCGCATCAGTGCTATAACTAAAGTAAGAAGAGAACAATGGCATCACACACTACAAAAATTTAAAAAGAACTTATTCACCACTACCAAGTTTAGTTGGCACCCATTTCGTCTCCAACCTGCAGACTGAAGGGAACCCCAGGAGTGGGCTTTGGCGCCCAGGTCACATGATCAGAGGTGAGAATCCAGGATCAAACATGAGAACACACAACAGGACCACCGCTGAGCGACTTGCCATGCCGCAATTCTTTGTCTGCTGAATCAGAAGGTGTCCAGAGTAGCAGTCATTCCCGCAGTGCAGTAGCATCTGGATACAGTCCTGCTTTGATGAACTTTGGTCAGCCTTTCGTGGTTGACAGAGCAGGACATAGAAACCAGCAGACCAGTCATCCACTGAAACCCCCGTCCGGGTTTGGACAAAAGGCTATGATCTTTGTGGTCCCGACTCACTGTTGATTCCCAGCCATAGAAGACTCCCACAGATAACGCTTGAGTCCCTTTTGTTTTCAGCCAGGTATGAAAAGCAACATTCAAAGGAGACATCTGTTGCCAGGTCCTGTGAGCAGCACTTTGCCCTCACGTGACAGCAGGAGAACAGCTCGTCTTCGCTGACCTTCGTAATCGTTCAACAGCTTTTGGCTTTCATACAGCAGTCCAGCAGAAGATGGGCACAGTTCAGCATCATTGTTCAGCAACAACAGCGGCCTGATGTGGTAATCAAGAAGATCCCTTCAAATACATCGTCCCATGATCTCTGAGCTTAAAAGACCCTTTCCCCAAGATTGCCATCAAGTCAGAAGGAAGGAGAACTGCCAGAGAAAAAATAATACAAAGTAATTAAAAATCAAAACTTATATTTGCCACATTTTGTAACTTTCACTATTATAAATAAAATTTATCTTGTGATGCATCCTCCCGTGTGGCTCTAGATTTGTTGTTGTTATAGCACAAACGGCCAACCGCCCCAAATCCTGAACCGCAAAAAGAATAAACATAGAAATGTGTTAAAATAGTCCACGATCAGATGTGCCAGAATTAAGAAAATAATGACACTTACTGTTCAAAATCAATAAACGTCAATACCTCGATGACATTCACTCTGCTTGTGCCAAATATCAACTACAAATTTAAAATCACAACCTCACAAACTCATTAAAGGATTAGAACAAACTCTAGAATGTCCTAGCACTGACACTAATAAAAGTTGTGATTGAATTGCACTTTGTCAAATAATTATGAATTGCATATTGTTCTACTAAATACCAAACATCCTTATCATTGTCCCATGCTTCAAGACAAAGTCCTATTTTAAAACTTCAGAAATTATTAACATTTTATTTGAATTTCATAGCAGTTTTAACCAAAATTTTCCTCAAAATTAACAATTTACACCCAACTGTATATAATCAAAGTCAGCAGTGATGCAGAAATCTATCAACAATTTTAAATGTAAATAAACATGGCATAGATGTTATTTGAAACCGTTCAATTTTAGATGATCAAATCTAATTTAGTAGAAGCTTCTATATCACATATACCATATTTTAGTCAAGCAGGAAGGCCATATGACTCTACATTAAAGAAATCCATAATTCACTATTGTTGAATGAAAAAAAAATCAAAATTATTGATTAACTAATTTACAATTAACCATATCCAAAAATTTACCAGGAATTAGGGTCTACTTCTCCTTCTCCCCCTGTTGATATAATAAAATTATAATTTTGAAAACAATTTGGAATCTGTAACTGTTAAATAATAATTAGCTGAAAAACCAAAATATCATAAGATGTTCCACGATTTCTCCAATCTTCCATCTAATATTCAAACTAGACTGAGATGATGTAAATTTCAAAGTTCCATCTGTAATATCTTATCTTTATAACATCCCCCTGTGTTTTCTTATTTCCAAAAGAAAAACAATTTAGATGTGGATAACAAAACTAGAAGAACTTTCCCCCATTATGCTAAAATTTCAACATGTCCAATCAGTTACCCATATGAAACATAAACCAAGTTAATTTAGTTAGAATTTAGGTTAGTTTGTTAGTCAAAGTGGATAACACAGTTTCCTAATAACGACATTTATCTGCTTTAAGCCAAGGCTGAATTCCCGTTTCATATTAATTCCACTGCACAAGCAGATGATTCAGCTTCAACCAGATTGTGACACCAAAATATGTAATCGTCTTTACCATAAAATTGTCCATAAAGCAGTAATAAAAGTATATTTATGAAACAAAACCTTTACGGTCCCTAAATAGTTTAAAATAAGAAAAATATCACACAGCTACTCATTAAAGTGACGTCATATTTACATAGCGCTTCCTAAAACCCATCAAAGGCCCTCTGCCTACACATTCACTCTCATTCACACTCAAGCAGACTCATCAACAACCCATTGTAAGAAAGATGCAGGATGTTACCCCAGAGTTCAAACCAAAATTCGTCCTGTGAAAGTCTGAAACACTATTATTATAACACCATGGTTGAAAAAAAATAATTATCCAATAGTTCTAATATTGTTCAGTTTTGAGTGAACCTGTTTTAAAAACTCCATATTATACACACAACCGTATTTCATGATAGCCCACTGTTATTAAATGACTACCTGGACCCCCTGTAGGAAAACCCAAAAACCGTTCATGTGGTCATGTAATATGCAAAATGGGCTGCACACGAAGATCGTCCTACAAGAAACAAAGTCATTCATTAGTGTTTCAACATGTCCTACATTAACAGTGTAGAAAACACTGTCAAGCAGAAAAACATCCATATGTTCTCGTTTTTGTTCTCTTGTTCCACACAGTGAGGGTGTTCCATCCTGTGTCAGGAAACCTAGAAATTGAAGTGATTGTCAATGTTACAATATTATTAAAAAAAAAACAATTGGATCATTCCAGTGCTCCAGCCTGGAACTGATGCCACACATTTCTCCCGCTGAGAAAGTAAAAACATCTGTAAATCTGTTATTTTGTACTTCTCATTTCAACACAAAACACAGTTCTAAAAGTAATTCACATCAAAATCCAAGAATCCTGAAAGAGTGAGCTGGAAATATCAGTGCTAACAGAACTGAAGCACTCCCAAAATGCAAATGGGGGGGTCAATCAGTCCCCCTGCTGTGAAACAAAACTTGTAACCAAAACGGAGAAACCTCTGTCCCACAGGAGCACATTTTAACAGAAAGTTAGTAATACAACATCCAGCAAAAACATTTGAAAATATTTCATAACACAATCTTGAAACACAAATCACTTCTGCACAATCTCAGCACAATTCAGACACAGACAGACAAATAGACAGCAGCGCGTGGTGGAACATATAACGGCGGAAGACAGACACACAGCCATAGATCAACTCGCAGCCAAGCACGCACACAAACACAAAGAAACGTACAAAACACAGAAACACAGACAATGTCGTAGTTCAGTCAAGAAAAGACAGAAAAGAAAATGTCAGGCGCCGGCTAAAAGAATGTATGACGCATCTTTTAATTTTCCAACTTCACTTTTACAAATCCCTTTTATTCTCATTTCAACTTCTCAGTCCGTTAAGGTGATTCAACCTGCTCTAAGTCCTTTAAGGTGATTCATCCTGCTAAATTAATTATTCTCAGTCCTTTATACTACTACCAACTCGATTCAGAATGCCAGAGAAAGGTGATCCAACCTATTAGTCCTTTTTCCATGAGTGATACAACTCGGTCCAATTAACCCAAACAATTAATTATAAGTCCACTGGAGATGAGCCATAATCTCCGGGCTGATACAAGCCCCTGCTAATCAATACACAGACACCCGAAATTCTTTTATTGAGGCACAGGCATGAATCCTCAGGGTAAAGAACATAATAAAAAACCCAGCTTAAAATCAGAGTTAACGTAAAGGCTCTGCTTGAACTAGCCAAAGTTCCCTGTAATGTGTATTTATTCAAATCCTTAAACAACCGACTCTTTTAGGAGGGATTATATCTACCTCTGCAGCTTCTAAATTCTGTGAGGCCGCACACAGCAAGAGCAATCAGCCACGGTCCAACGAAACAGCGCTTCAGACAACTAAAAAATAATCAAATACTGTCTTACCACACCGAAGTGTCGGGCCGAAATGGATCAATCAGTGCCAAACAGCCGCCCACCGCGATTCCAGAACCGGCACGAGCCCCCAATTGTTAAGGAAGAAAATATTCTAAAATAGTTAACTTTGGAAAAAGGTTGGCTTCTCTCTTCCTTTCCCAGGTTCCTCTCGGCGAGCTGCGTGTGGCCACAAGGAAAACCAGCAATGCGTGTTGACGTCACAGAATTACAGAGTTTAATCCAATATAAGACAATGCACAAACTTAGAAATAAGACAATGGACAAACTTATACCAGAAACTGCAGAACAACGGAGACATACATTCAATTACCTGACATAAATGGAGAGAAGGAAAGAAAGCAAAGACGTACAAAGACATCTTTGGAGAGTTGCAAAAGCAAATCTGATTTGTTACTTCTATGTAGAAAGCTTTATCCTCTTGTATTTAATTTATTCAAATAAGGCTGGCTTTTGCTCCTCCAACCAGGAGCTATCTTGGACACTCAGAAAAACTTATAGCTTCCTCTAATTTACGGCCTGGCGTCCAGGAATTCTAAGGTCTTCTGGCTAAGATAAACATACGATAAGATAACACAAATTAGCTATGGAATGCCATAAATTCTCAGGAACAAACTTAAATTCAGTCCTTTGGTTCAAAGAAAGGTTATCTTCACAAACTTGTTCAAAATTAAGAAATATGTTCAAAATGAGAGTGCTCAACATACCTTTTACACATGCCATAAGATTAACTGTATTAAAAACTAAAAATAATAATTTTTCTTCAACAACACCTTGTGTAATTGCTTCATATCAAGGCAAGGTTGTCATCACTGTCCATTCATATTGCACAGCACAATGAATTTCTCTGAAAGATTGTGAGAGGAGGGCATTGCACAGGTTTTGGTGGGGTATGTAACTAGATCTCTAGTCTTGATGACAGAGTTAGGTGTGGCCAACTGGAAACCAAATTTAAGGAGGACACGGTTTAAAACATTACCCAGATTGGGTGTCATCACATTGTAGGGTTAGGTAGAGGCAGCAACGGTGTGTTCATTGGCTAAGGAGTTCATCTTTATCTACTAACAATTGCAGATCAGGAAGGTGTTCTTTGAATCTGTTCTTGTGCAATCCAAGAATCTTGTGAGCAAATGGCCAGTATGGGGCTTGAACCCATAACCTTGGCGTTATTAGCACCACACTCTTCCCAGGCTGAGCTAACCGGGCCACTTTTCACTTTTTTTTTATTCAACTATCAGAAAAAATTGTCAGTCTGACAGTATTTCCACTCCTTCCTTCCACTTTCACAATTCCTTAATATCATACCAAATTTCCCCTTGCTGTGTTGGTCATCATTTGGATCCGTTTGCAATACAATTCCCTGGGTCCAGGGAAAGTTAATCTAGATTTAAAACCAATGTTGACTTTTCTCATGAAACCAGGTGTTTAAATTAAACTATATCTACAACAATCATTTAAAAGGAGCTGTGTTTGGGACTACTTTTGCCCTTTTCAAAGACACCAGTAATCATTGATGCTTTCACACCTTGTGTAATTGCTTCATATCAAGGCAAGGTGTCATCACTGTCCATTCATATTCCACAGTACAATGACCTTCTCTGAAAGATTGTGAGAGGAGGGCGTTGCACAGGTTTTGGTGGGGTATGTAAGTAGATCTCTAGTCTTGATGACAGAGTTAGGTGTGGCCAACTGGAAACCAAATTTAAGGAGGACATGGTTTAAAACATTACCCAGATTGGGTGTCATCACATTGTAAGGCTAAGTAGAGGCAGCAACGATGTGTTCTTTGGCTAAGGAGTTCGTCTTTATCTTCTCAAAGTTGGAGATCCCTACAATTTCAATCTTATCAAATTATTTCTTATCCTTTTATATAGAGCTTGTTCTCAAGATGATATATTTCCTATTTAAAAAGTAATCAGTTTTTAAATGCAGCTAATTAAAATGTAGAGAAACTATTGTTCACCTTTTTGGATTGGGTACATTTTTGTAAGAGGTTGTTAAGATGGCTATGGAGTGCTCTCTCTTTTAAAGCAATGGCAATTATGCACTTTCAACAGTGCATGACATTGTCCCAGTGTACATTAATCTCTGTTTGCCAAACACCTACATGACCAGGATGGTGTTCTTTGAATCTTTTCTTGTGCAATCCAAGAATCTTGTGAACCCATGACCTTGGCGTTATTAGCACCATGCTCTGCCCAGGCTGAGCTAACCGGCCCACTTTTCACCTTTCTTTTATTCAACTATCAGAAAAAATTGTCAGTCTGACAGTATTTCCACTCCTTCCTTCCACTTTCACAATTTCTTAATACCATACCAAATTTCCCCTTGCTGTGTTGGTCATCATTTGGATCCATATCCAATACAATTCCCTGGGTCCAGGGAAAGTTAATCTAGATTTATAACCAATATTGACTTTTCTCAGGAAACCAGGTGTTAAAATTAAACTATATCGACAACAATCATTCAAAAGGAGCTGTGTTTGGGACTACTTTTGCCCTTTTCAAAGACACCAGTAATCATTGATGCTTTCACACCTTGTGTAATTGCTTCACATCAAGGCAAGGTGTCATCACTGTCCATTCATATTGCACAGCACAATGAACTTCTCTGAAAGATTGTGAGAGGAGGGCATTGCACAGGTTTTGGTGGGGTATGTAAGTAGATCTCTAGTCTTGATGACAGAGTTAGGTGTGGCCAACTGGAAACCAAATTTAAGGAGGACATGGTTTAAAACATTACCCAGATTGGGTGTCATCACATTGTAGGGTTAGGTAGAGGCAGCAACGGTGTGTTCATTGGCTAAGGAGTTCGTCTTTATCTACTAACAGTTGGAGATCCCTACAATTTCAGTCTTATCAAATCATTTCTTGTCCTTTTATATAGAGCTTGTTCTCAAAATGATATATTTCCTATTTAAAAAGTAATCAGTTTTTAAATGCAGCTAATTAAAATGTAGAGAAACTATTGTTCACCTTTTTGGATTGGGTACATTTTTGTAAGAGGTTGTTAAGATGGCTATGGAGTGCTCTCTCTTTTAAAGCAATGGCAATTATGCACTTTCAACAGTTCATGACATTGTCCCAGTGTACATTAATCTCTGTTTGCCAAACACCTACATGACCAGGAAGGTGTTCTTTGAATCTGTTCTTGTGCAATCCAAGAATCTTGTGAACAAATGGCCAGTATGGGGCTTGAACCCATGACCTTGGCGTTATTAGCACCACGCTATGCCCAGGCTGATTTAACCGGCCCGCTTTTCAACTTCTTTTTTTTTCAACTATCAGAAAAAATTGTCAGTCTGACAGTATTTCCACGCCTTCCTTCCACTTTCACAATTCCTTAATATAATACCAAATTTCCCCTTGCTGTGTTGGTCATCATTTGGATCCATATCCAATACAATTCCCTGGGTCCAGGGAAAGTTAATCTAGATTTATAACCAATGTTGACTTTTCTCATGAAACCGGGTGTTTAAATTAAACTATATCTACAACAATCATTCAAAAGGAGCTGTGTTTGGGACTACTTTTGCCCTTTTCAAAGACACCAGTAATCATTGATGCTTTCACACCTTGTGTAATTGCTTCACATCAAGGCAAGGTGTCATCACGGTCCATTCATATTGCACAGCACAATGAACTTCTCTGAAAGATTTTGAGAGGAGGGCATTTCACAGGTTTTGGTGGGGTATGTAAGTAGATCTCTAGTTTTGATGACAGAGTTAGGTGTGGCCAACTGGAAACCAAATTTAAGGAGGACATGGTTTAAAACATTACCCAGATTGGGTGTCATCACATTGTAGGGTTAGGTAGAGGCAGCAACGGTGTGTTCATTGGCTAAGGAGTTCGTCTTTATCTACTAACAGTTGGAGATCCCTACAATTTCAGTCTTATCAAATCATTTCTTGTCCTTTTATATTGAGCTTTTTCTCAAGATGATATATTTCCTATTCAAAACGTAATCTGTTTTTAAATGCAGCTAATTAAAATGTAGGGAAACTATTGTTCACCTTTTTGGATTGGGTACATTTTTGTAAGAGGGAGTTAAGATGGCTATGGAGTGCTCTCTCTTTTAAAGCAATGGCAATTATGCACTTGCAACAATGCATGATATTGTCCCAGTGTACATTAATCTCTTTTTGCCAAACACCTACATGGCCAGGATGGTGTTTTATTTATTTGTTCTTGTGCAATCCAAGAATCTTGTGAACAAATGGCCAGTATGGGGCTTGAACCCATGACCTTGGCGTTATTAGCACCACGCTCTGCCCAGGCTGAGCTAACCGGCCCACTTTTCACCTTTTTTTTATTCAACTATCAGAAAAAATTGTCAGTCTGACAGTATTTCCACTCCTTCCTTCCACTTTCACAATTTCTTAATACCATACCAAATTTCCCCTTGTTGTGTTGGTCATCATTTGGATCCATATCCAATACAATTCCCTGGGTCCAGGGAAAGTTAATCTAGATTTATAACCAATGTTGACTTTTCTCATGAAACCAGGTGTTTAAATTAAACTATATCTACAACAATCATTCAAAATGAGCTGTGTTTGGGACTACTTTTTCCCTTTTCAAAGACACCAGTAATCATTGATGCTTTCACACCTTGTGTAATTTCTTCGTATCAAGGCAAGGTGTCATCACTGTCCATTCATATTGCACAGCACAATGACCTTCTCTGAAAGATTGTGAGAGGAGGGCATTGCACAGGTTTTGGTGGGGTATGTAAGTAGATCTCTAGTCTTGATGACAGAGTTAGGTGTGGCCAACTGGAAACCAAATTTAAGGAGGACATGGTTTAAAACATTACCCAGATTGGGTGCCATCACATTGTAGGGTTAGGTAGAGGCAGCAACGGTGTGTTCATTGGCTAAGGAGTTCGTCTTTATCTACTAACAGTTGGAGATCCCTACAATTTCAATCTTATCAAATCATTTCTTGTCCTTTTATATAGAGCTTTTTCTCAAGATGATATAGTTCCTATTTAAAACGTAATCTGTTTTTAAATGCAGCCAATTAAAATGTAGGGAAACTATTGTTCACCTTTTTGGATTGGGTACATTTTTGTAAGAGGGAGTTAAGATGGCTATGGAGTGCTCTCTCTTTTAAAGCAATGGCAATTATGCACTTTCAACAGTGCATGACATTGTCCCAGTGTACATTAATCTCTGTTTGCCAAACACCTACATGACCAGGAAGGTGTTCTTTGAATATGTTCTTGTGCAATCCAAGAATCTTGTGAACCCATGACCTTGGCGTTATTAGCACCATGCTCTGCCCAGGCTGAGCTAACCGGCCCACTTTTCACCTTTTTTTTATTCAACTATCAGAAAAAATTGTCAGTCTGACAGTATTTCCACTCCTTCCTTCCACTTTCACAATTCCTTAATATCATAGCAAATTTCCCCTTGCTGTGTTGGTCATCATTTGGATCCATATCCAATACAATTCCCTGGGTCCAGGGAAAGTTAATCTAGATTTATAACCAATATTGACTTTTCTCAGGAAACCAGGTGTTAAAATTACACTATATCGACAACAATCATTCAAAAGGAGTTGTGTTTGGGACTACTTTTGCCTTTTCAAAGACACCAGTAATCATTGATGCTTTCACACCTTGTGTAATTGCTTCATATCAAGGCAAGGTGTCATCACTGTCCATTCATATTGCACAGCACAATGAACTTCTCTGAAAGATTGTGAGAGGAGGGCATTGCACAGGTTTTGGTGGGGTATGTAAGTAGATCTCTAGTCTTGATGACAGAGTTAGGTGTGGCCAACTGGAAACCAAATTTAAGGAGGACATGGTTTAAAACATTACCCAGATTGGGTGTCATCACATTGTAGGGTTAGGTAGAGGCAGCAACGGTGTGTTCATTGGCTAAGGAGTTCGTCTTTATCTACTAACAGTTGGAGATCCCTACAATTTCAGTCTTATCAAATCATTTCTTGTCCTTTTATATAGAGCTTGTTCTCAAAATGATATATTTCCTATTTAAAAAGTAATCAGTTTTTAAATGCAGCTAATTAAAATGTAGAGAAACTATTGTTCACCTTTTTGGATTGGGTACATTTTTGTAAGAGGTTGTTAAGATGGCTATGGAGTGCTCTCTCTTTTAAAGCAATGGCAATTATGCACTTTCAACAGTTCATGACATTGTCCCAGTGTACATTAATCTCTGTTTGCCAAGCACCTACATGACCAGGAAGGTGTTCTTTGAATATGTTCTTGTGCAATCCAAGAATCATGTGAACAAATGGCCAGTATGGGGCTTGAACCCAAGACCTTGGCGTTATTAGCACCACGCTCTGCCGAGGCTGAGCTAACCGGCCCACTTTTCACCTTTATTTTATTCAACTATCAGAAAAAATTGTCAGTCTGACAGTATTTCCACTCCTTCCTTCCACTTTCACAATTCCTTAATATCATACCAAATTTCCCCTTGCTGTGTTGGTCATCATTTGGATCCATATCCAATACAATTCCCTGGGTCCAGGGAAAGTTAATCTAGATTTATAACCAATGTTGACTTTTCTCATGAAACCAGGTGTTTAAATTAAACTATATCTACAACAATCATTCAAAAGGAGCTGTGTTTGGGACTACTTTTGCCCTTTTCAAAGACACCAGTAATCATTGATGCTTTCACACCTTGTGTAATTTCTTCGTATCAAGGCAAGGTGTCATCACTGTCCATTCATATTGCACAGCACAATGACCTCTGAAAGATTGTGAGAGGAGGGCATTGCACAGGTTTTGGTGGGGTATGTAAGTAGATCTCTAGTCTTGATGACAGTGTTAGGAGTGGCCAACTGGAAAAAAATTTAAGGAGGACATGGTTTAAAACATTACCCAGATTGGGTCTCATCACATTGTAGGGCTAGGTAGAGGCAACAACGATGTGTTCATTGGCTAAGGAGTTCGTCTTTATCTTCTCACAGTTGCAGAT
Source organism: Cyprinodon diabolis (assembly GCA_030533445.1). Classification (NCBI taxonomy): domain Eukaryota; kingdom Metazoa; phylum Chordata; class Actinopteri; order Cyprinodontiformes; family Cyprinodontidae; genus Cyprinodon; species Cyprinodon diabolis. The sequence goes on from CM060078.1 coordinate 1,543,674, forward strand.
CCCTACAATTTCAATCTTATCAAATTATTTCTTCTCCTTTTATATAGAGCTTTTTCTCAAGATGATATATTTCCTATTGAAAACGTAATCTGTGTTTCAATGCAGCTAATTAAAATATAAGGAAACTATGGTTCCCCTTTTCGGATTGGTTACAATTTTGTAAGAGGGAGTTAAGATGGCTATGGATTGGGGAGTGCTCTCTCTTTTAAAGCAATGGTAATTATGCACTTTCAACAGTGCATGACATTGTCCCAGTGTACATTAATCTCTGTTTGCCAAACACCTACATGACCAGGATGGTGTTTTATTTATTTGCTCTTGTGCAATCCAAGAATCTTGCAAACAAATGGCCAGTATGGGGCTTGAACCCATGACCTTGGCGTTATTAGCACCACGCTCTGCCCAGGCTGAGCTAACCGGCCCACTTCTCACCTTTTTTTTATTCAACTATCAGAAAAAATTGTCAGTCTGACAGTATTTCCACTCCTTCCTTCCAGTTTCACAATTCCTTAATATTATACCAAATTTCACCTTGCTGTGTTGGTCATCATTTGGATCCATATCAAATACAATTCCATGGATCCAGGGAAAGTTAATCTAGATTCCTAACCAATGTTGACTTTTCTCATGAAACCAGGTGTTTAAATTAAACTATATCGACAACAATCATTCAAAAGGAGCTGTGTTTGGGACTACTTTTGCCCTTTTCAAAGACACCAGTAATCATTGATGCTTTCACACCTTGTGTAATTGCTTCATATCAAGGCAAGGTGTCATCACTGTCCATTCATATTGCACAGCACAATGAACTTCTCTGAAAGATTGTGAGAGGAGGGCATTGCACAGGTTTTGGTGGGGTAAGTAAGTAGATCTCTAGTCTTGATGACAGAGTTAGGAGTGGCCAACTGGAAACCAAATTTAAGGAGGACATGGTTTAAAACATTACCCAGATTGGGTGTCATCACATTGTAGGGTTAGGTAGAGGCAGCAACGGTGTGTTCATTGGCTAAGGAGTTCGTCTTTATCTACTAACAGTTGCAGATCCCTACAATTTCAGTCTTATCAAATAATTTCTTGTCCTTTTATATAGAGCTTTTTCTCAAGAAGATATATTTCCTATTTAAAACGTAATCTGTTTTTCAATGCAGCTAATTAAAATATAGGGAAACTATGGTTCAACTTTTTGGATTTTGTACATTTTTGTAAGAGGGAGTTAAGATGGCTATGGAGTGCTCTCTTCTTTAAAGCAATGGCAATTATGCACTTTCAACAGTGCATGACATTGTCCCAGTGTACATTAATCTCTGTTTGCCAAACACCTACATGGCCAGGATGGTGTTCTTTGAATCTGTTCTTGTGCAATCCAAGAATCTTGTGAACAAATGGCCAGTATGGGGCTTGAACCCATGACCTTGGCGTTATTAGCACCACGCTATGCCCAGGCTGATTTAACCGGCCCGCTTTTCAACTTCTTTTTTTTTCAACTATCAGAAAAAATTGTCAGTCTGACAGTATTTCCACTCCTTCCTTCCAGTTTCACAATTCCTTAATATCATACCAAATTTCCCCTTGCTGTGTTGGTCATCATTTGGATCCATATCCAATACAATTCCCTGGGTCCAGGGAAAGTTAATCTAGATTTATAACCAATGTTGACTTTTCTCATGAAACCAGGTGTTTAAATTAAACTATATCTACAACAATCATTCAAAAGGAGCTGTGTTTGAGACTACTTTTGCCCTTTTCAAAGACCCCAGTAATCATTGATGCTTTGACACCTTGTGTAATTGCTTCATATCAAGGCAAGGTGTCATCACTGTCCATTCATATTGCACAGCACAATGACCTCTTAAAGATTGTGAGAGGAGGGCATTGCACAGGTTTTGGTGGGGTATGTAAGTAGATCTCTAGTCTTGATGACAGTGTTAGGAGTGGCCAACTGGAAAAAAATTTAAGGAGGACATGGTTTAAAACATTACCCAGATTGGGTCTCATCACATTGTAGGGCTAGGTAGAGGCAACAACGATGTGTTCATTGGCTAAGGAGTTCATCTTTATCTTCTCACAGTTGGAGATCCCTACAATTTCAATCTTATCAAATTATTTCTTCTCCTTTTATATAGAGCTTTTTCTCAAGATGATATATTTCCTATTTAAAACGTAATCTGTGTTTCAATGCAGCTAATTAAAATATAAGGAAACTATGGTTCCCCTTTTCGGATTGGTTACAATTTTGTAAGAGGGAGTTAAGATGGCTATGGATTGGGGAGTGCTCTCTCTTTTAAAGCAATGGTAATTATGCACTTTCAACAGTGGATGACATTGTCCCAGTGTACATTAATCTCTGTTTGCCAAACACCTACATGGCCAGGATGGTGTTCTTTGAATCTGTTCTTGTGCAACCCAAGAATCTTGTGAACAAATGGCCAGTATGGGGCTTGAACCCATGACCTTGGTGTTATTAGCACCACGCTCTGCCCAGGCTGAGCTAACCGGCCCACTTTTCACCTTTTTTTTTTCAACTATCAGAAAAAATTATCAGTCTAACAGTATTTCCACTCCTTCCTTCCACTTTCACAATTCCTTAATATCATACCAAATTTCCCCTTGCTGTGTTGGTCATCATTTGGATCCATATCCAATACAATTCCCTGGGTCCAGGGAAAGTTAATCTAGATTTATAACCAATGTTGACTTTTCTCATGAAACCAGGTGTTTAAATTAAACTATATCTACAACAATCATTCAAAAGGAGCTGTGTTTGGGACTATTTTTGCCCTTTTCAAAGACCCCAGTAATCATTGATGGTTTCACACCTTGTGTAATTGCTTCATATCAAGGCAAGGTGTCATCACTGTCCATTCATATTGCACAGCACAATGAACTTCTCTGAAAGATTGTGAGAGGAGGGCATTGCACAGGTTTTGGTAGGGTATGTAAGTAGATCTCTAGTCTTGATGACAGAGTTAGGTGTGGCCAACTGGAAACCAAATTTAAGGAGTACATGGTTTAAAACATTACCCAGATTGGGTGTCATCACATTGTAGGGTTAGGTAGAGGCAGCAACGGTGTGTTCATTGGCTAAGGAGTTCGTCTTTATCTACTAACAGTTGGAGATCCCTACAATTTCAGTCTTATCAAATCATTTCTTGTCCTTTCATATAGAGCTTTTTCTCAAGATGATATATTTCCTATTTAAAAAGTAATCAGTTTTTAAATGCAGCTAATTAAAATGTAGAGAAACTATTGTTCACCTTTTTGGATTGGGTACATTTTTGTAAGAGGTTGTTAAGATGGCTATGGAGTGCTCTCTCTTTTAAAGCAATGGCAATTATGCACTTTCAACAGTTCATGACATTGTCCCAGTGTACATTAATCTCTGTTTGCCAAGCACCTACATGACCAGGAAGGTGTTCTTTGAATATGTTCTTGTGCAATCCAAGAATCATGTGAACAAATGGCCAGTATGGGGCTTGAACCCATGACCTTGGCGTTATTAGCACCACGCTATGGCCAGGCTGATTTAACCGGCCCGCTTTTCAACTTCTTTTTTTTTCAACTATCAGAAAAAATTGTCAGTCTGACAGTATTTCCACTCCTTCCTTCCAGTTTCACAATTCCTTAATATCATACCAAATTTCCCCTTGCTGTGTTGGTCATCATTTGGATCCATATCCAATACAATTCCCTGGGTCCAGGGAAAGTTAATCTAGATTTATAACCAATGTTGACTTTTCTCATGAAACCAGGTGTTTAAATTAAACTATATCTACAACAATCATTCAAAAGGAGCTGTGTTTGAGACTACTTTTGCCCTTTTCAAAGACCCCAGTAATCATTGATGCTTTGACACCTTGTGTAATTGCTTCATATCAAGGCAAGGTGTCATCACTGTCCATTCATATTGCACAGCACAATGACCTCTTAAAGATTGTGAGAGGAGGGCATTGCACAGGTTTTGGTGGGGTATGGAAGTAGATCTCTAGTCTTGATGACAGAGTTAGGTGTGGCCAACTGGAAACCAAATTTAAGGAGTACATGGTTTAAAACATTACCCAGATTGGGTGTCATCACATTGTAGGGTTAGGTAGAGGCAGCAACGGTGTGTTCATTGGCTAAGGAGTTCGTCTTTATCTACTAACAGTTGGAGATCCCTACAATTTCAGTCTTATCAAATCATTTCTTGTCCTTTTATATAGAGCTTTTTCTCAAGATGATATATTTCCTATTTAAAACGTAATCTGTTTTTAAATGCAGCTAATTAAAATGTAGGGAAACTATTGTTCACCTTTTTGGATTGGGTACATTTTTGTAAGAGGGAGTTAAGATGGCTATCGAGTGCTCTCTCTTTTAAAGCAATGGCAATTATGCACTTGCAACAATGCATGACATTGTCCTAGTGTACATTAATCTCTTTTTGCCAAACACCTACATGGCCAGGATGGTGTTTTATTTATTTGTTCTTGTGCAATCCAAGAATCTTGTGAAAAAATGGCCAGTATGGGGCTTGAACCCAAGACCTTGGCGTTATTAGCACCACGCTCTGCCGAGGCTGAGCTAACCGGCCCACTTTTCACCTTTATTTTATTCAACTATCAGAAAAAATTGTCAGTCTGACAGTATTTCCACTCCTTCCTTCCACTTTCACAATTCCTTAATATCATACCAAATTTCCCCTTGCTGTGTTGGTCATCATTTGGATCCATATCCAATACAATTCCCTGGGTCCAGGGAAAGTTAATCTAGATTTATAACCAATGTTGACTTTTCTCATGAAACCAGGTGTTTAAATTAAACTATATCTACAACAATCATTCAAAAGGAGCTGTGTTTGGGACTACTTTTGCCCTTTTCAAAGACACCAGTAATCATTGATGCTTTCACACCTTGTGTAATTTCTTCGTATCAAGGCAAGGTGTCATCACTGTCCATTCATATTGCACAGCACAATGACCTCTGAAAGATTGTGAGAGGAGGGCATTGCACAGGTTTTGGTGGGGTATGTAAGTAGATCTCTAGTCTTGATGACAGTGTTAGGAGTGGCCAACTGGAAAAAAATTTAAGGAGGACATGGTTTAAAACATTACCCAGATTGGGTCTCATCACATTGTAGGGCTAGGTAGAGGCAACAACGATGTGTTCATTGGCTAAGGAGTTCGTCTTTATCTTCTCACAGTTGCAGATCCCTACAATTTCAATCTTATCAAATTATTTCTTCTCCTTTTATATAGAGCTTTTTCTCAAGATGATATATTTCCTATTGAAAACGTAATCTGTGTTTCAATGCAGCTAATTAAAATATAAGGAAACTATGGTTCCCCTTTTCGGATTGGTTACAATTTTGTAAGAGGGAGTTAAGATGGCTATGGATTGGGGAGTGCTCTCTCTTTTAAAGCAATGGTAATTATGCACTTTCAACAGTGCATGACATTGTCCCAGTGTACATTAATCTCTGTTTGCCAAACACCTACATGACCAGGATGGTGTTTTATTTATTTGCTCTTGTGCAATCCAAGAATCTTGCAAACAAATGGCCAGTATGGGGCTTGAACCCATGACCTTGGCGTTATTAGCACCACGCTCTGCCCAGGCTGAGCTAACCGGCCCACTTCTCACCTTTTTTTTATTCAACTATCAGAAAAAATTGTCAGTCTGACAGTATTTCCACTCCTTCCTTCCAGTTTCACAATTCCTTAATATTATACCAAATTTCACCTTGCTGTGTTGGTCATCATTTGGATCCATATCAAATACAATTCCATGGATCCAGGGAAAGTTAATCTAGATTCCTAACCAATGTTGACTTTTCTCATGAAACCAGGTGTTTAAATTAAACTATATCGACAACAATCATTCAAAAGGAGCTGTGTTTGGGACTACTTTTGCCCTTTTCAAAGACACCAGTAATCATTGATGCTTTCACACCTTGTGTAATTGCTTCATATCAAGGCAAGGTGTCATCACTGTCCATTCATATTGCACAGCACAATGAACTTCTCTGAAAGATTGTGAGAGGAGGGCATTGCACAGGTTTTGGTGGGGTAAGTAAGTAGATCTCTAGTCTTGATGACAGAGTTAGGAGTGGCCAACTGGAAACCAAATTTAAGGAGGACATGGTTTAAAACATTACCCAGATTGGGTGTCATCACATTGTAGGGTTAGGTAGAGGCAGCAACGGTGTGTTCATTGGCTAAGGAGTTCGTCTTTATCTACTAACAGTTGCAGATCCCTACAATTTCAGTCTTATCAAATAATTTCTTGTCCTTTTATATAGAGCTTTTTCTCAAGAAGATATATTTCCTATTTAAAACGTAATCTGTTTTTCAATGCAGCTAATTAAAATATAGGGAAACTATGGTTCAACTTTTTGGATTTTGTACATTTTTGTAAGAGGGAGTTAAGATGGCTATGGAGTGCTCTCTTCTTTAAAGCAATGGCAATTATGCACTTTCAACAGTGCATGACATTGTCCCAGTGTACATTAATCTCTGTTTGCCAAACACCTACATGGCCAGGATGGTGTTCTTTGAATCTGTTCTTGTGCAATCCAAGAATCTTGTGAACAAATGGCCAGTATGGGGCTTGAACCCATGACCTTGGCGTTATTAGCACCACGCTATGCCCAGGCTGATTTAACCGGCCCGCTTTTCAACTTCTTTTTTTTTCAACTATCAGAAAAAATTGTCAGTCTGACAGTATTTCCACTCCTTCCTTCCAGTTTCACAATTCCTTAATATCATACCAAATTTCCCCTTGCTGTGTTGGTCATCATTTGGATCCATATCCAATACAATTCCCTGGGTCCAGGGAAAGTTAATCTAGATTTATAACCAATGTTGACTTTTCTCATGAAACCAGGTGTTTAAATTAAACTATATCTACAACAATCATTCAAAAGGAGCTGTGTTTGAGACTACTTTTGCCCTTTTCAAAGACCCCAGTAATCATTGATGCTTTGACACCTTGTGTAATTGCTTCATATCAAGGCAAGGTGTCATCACTGTCCATTCATATTGCACAGCACAATGACCTCTTAAAGATTGTGAGAGGAGGGCATTGCACAGGTTTTGGTGGGGTATGTAAGTAGATCTCTAGTCTTGATGACAGTGTTAGGAGTGGCCAACTGGAAAAAAATTTAAGGAGGACATGGTTTAAAACATTACCCAGATTGGGTCTCATCACATTGTAGGGCTAGGTAGAGGCAACAACGATGTGTTCATTGGCTAAGGAGTTCGTCTTTATCTTCTCACAGTTGGAGATCCCTACAATTTCAATCTTATCAAATTATTTCTTCTCCTTTTATATAGAGCTTTTTCTCAAGATGATATATTTCCTATTTAAAACGTAATCTGTGTTTCAATGCAGCTAATTAAAATATAAGGAAACTATGGTTCCCCTTTTCGGATTGGTTACAATTTTGTAAGAGGGAGTTAAGATGGCTATGGATTGGGGAGTGCTCTCTCTTTTAAAGCAATGGTAATTATGCACTTTCAACAGTGGATGACATTGTCCCAGTGTACATTAATCTCTGTTTGCCAAACACCTACATGGCCAGGATGGTGTTCTTTGAATCTGTTCTTGTGCAACCCAAGAATCTTGTGAACAAATGGCCAGTATGGGGCTTGAACCCATGACCTTGGTGTTATTAGCACCACGCTCTGCCCAGGCTGAGCTAACCGGCCCACTTTTCACCTTTTTTTTTTCAACTATCAGAAAAAATTATCAGTCTAACAGTATTTCCACTCCTTCCTTCCACTTTCACAATTCCTTAATATCATACCAAATTTCCCCTTGCTGTGTTGGTCATCATTTGGATCCATATCCAATACAATTCCCTGGGTCCAGGGAAAGTTAATCTAGATTTATAACCAATGTTGACTTTTCTCATGAAACCAGGTGTTTAAATTAAACTATATCTACAACAATCATTCAAAAGGAGCTGTGTTTGGGACTATTTTTGCCCTTTTCAAAGACCCCAGTAATCATTGATGGTTTCACACCTTGTGTAATTGCTTCATATCAAGGCAAGGTGTCATCACTGTCCATTCATATTGCACAGCACAATGAACTTCTCTGAAAGATTGTGAGAGGAGGGCATTGCACAGGTTTTGGTGGGGTATGTAAGTAGATCTCTAGTCTTGATGACAGAGTTAGGTGTGGCCAACTGGAAACCAAATTTAAGGAGTACATGGTTTAAAACATTACCCAGATTGGGTGTCATCACATTGTAGGGTTAGGTAGAGGCAGCAACGGTGTGTTCATTGGCTAAGGAGTTCGTCTTTATCTACTAACAGTTGGAGATCCCTACAATTTCAGTCTTATCAAATCATTTCTTGTCCTTTCATATAGAGCTTTTTCTCAAGATGATATATTTCCTATTTAAAAAGTAATCAGTTTTTAAATGCAGCCAATTAAAATGTTGGGAAACTATTGTTCACCTTTTTGGATTGGGTACATTTTTGTAAGAGGGAGTTAAGATGGCTATGGAGTGCTCTCTCTTTTAAAGCAATGGCAATTATGTACTTTCAACAGTGCATGACATTGTCCCAGTGTACATTAATCTCTATTTGCCAAACACCTACATAACCAGGAAGTTGTTCTTTGAATCTGTTCTTGTGCAATCCAAGAATCTTGTGAACAAATGGCCAGTATGGGGCTTGAACCCATGACCTTGGCGTTATTAGCACCACGCTCTGCCCAGGCTGAGCTAACCGGCCCACTTTTCACCTTTTTTTTATTCAACTATCAGAAAAAATTATCAGTCTAACAGTATTTCCACTCCTTCCTTCCACTTTCACAATTCCTTAATATCATACCAAATTTCCCCTTGCGGTGTTGGTCATCATTTGGATCCATATCCAATACAATTCCCTGGGTCCAGGGAAAGTTAATCTAGATTTATAACCAATGTTGACTTTTCTCATGAAACCAGGTGTTTAAATTAAACTATATCTACAACAATCATTCAAAAGGAGCTGTGTTTGGGACTATTTTTGCCCTTCTCATAGACACCAGTGATCATTGATGGTTTCACACCTTGTGTAATTGCTTCATATCAAGGCAAGGTGTCATCACTGTCCATTCATATTCCACAGTACAATGAACTTCTCTGAAAGATTGTGAGAGGAGGGCATTGCACAGGTTTTGGTGGGGTATGGAAGTAGATCTCTAGTCTTGATGACAGAGTTAGGTGTGGCCAACTGGAAACCAAATTTAAGGAGTACATGGTTTAAAACATTACCCAGATTGGGTGTCATCACATTGTAGGGTTAGGTAGAGGCAGCAACGGTGTGTTCATTGGCTAAGGAGTTCGTCTTTATCTACTAACAGTTGGAGATCCCTACAATTTCAGTCTTATCAAATCATTTCTTGTCCTTTTATATAGAGCTTTTTCTCAAGATGATATATTTCCTATTTAAAACGTAATCTGTTTTTAAATGCAGCTAATTAAAATGTAGGGAAACTATTGTTCACCTTTTTGGATTGGGTACATTTTTGTAAGAGGGAGTTAAGATGGCTATCGAGTGCTCTCTCTTTTAAAGCAATGGCAATTATGCACTTGCAACAATGCATGACATTGTCCTAGTGTACATTAATCTCTTTTTGCCAAACACCTACATGGCCAGGATGGTGTTTTATTTATTTGTTCTTGTGCAATCCAAGAATCTTGTGAAAAAATGGCCAGTATGGGGCTTGAACCCATGACCTTGGCGTTATTAGCACCACGCTCTGCCGAGGCTGAGCTAACCGGCCCACTTTTCACCTTTATTTTATTCAACTATCAGAAAAAATTGTCAGTCTGACAGTATTTCCACTCCTTCCTTCCACTTTCACAATTCCTTAATATCATACCAAATTTCCCCTTGCTGTGTTGGTCATCATTTGGATCCATATCCAATACAATTCCCTGGGTCCAGGGAAAGTTAATCTAGATTTATAACCAATGTTGACTTTTCTCATGAAACCAGGTGTTTAAATTAAACTATATCTACAACAATCATTCAAAAGGAGCTGTGTTTGGGACTACTTTTGCCCTTTTCAAAGACCCCAGTAATCATTGATGGTTTCACACCTTGTGTAATTGCTTCATATCAAGGCAAGGTGTCATCACTGTCCATTCATATTGCACAGCACAATGAACTTCTCTGAAAGATTGTGAGAGGAGGGCATTGCACAGGTTTTGGTGGGGTAAGTAAGTAGATCTCTAGTCTTGATGACAGAGTTAGGAGTGGCCAACTGGAAACCAAATTTAAGGAGGACATGGTTTAAAACATTACCCAGATTGGGTGTCATCACATTGTAGGGTTAGGTAGAGGCAGCAACGGTGTGTTCATTGGCTAAGGAGTTCGTCTTTATCTACTAACAGTTGCAGATCCCTACAATTTCAGTCTTATCAAATAATTTCTTGTCCTTTTATATAGAGCTTTTTCTCAAGAAGATATATTTCCTATTTAAAACGTAATCTGTTTTTCAATGCAGCTAATTAAAATATAGGGAAACTATGGTTCAACTTTTTGGATTGGGTACATTTTTGTAAGAGGGAGTTAAGATGGCTATGGAGTGCTCTCTTCTTTAAAGCAATGGCAATTATGCACTTTCAACAGTGCATGACATTGTCCCAGTGTACATTAATCTCTGTTTGCCAAACACCTACATGGCCAGGATGGTGTTCTTTGAATCTGTTCTTGTGCAATCCAAGAATCTTGTGAACAAATGGCCAGTATGGGGCTTGAACCCATGACCTTGGCGTTATTAGCACCACGCTCTGCCCAGGCTGAGCTAACCGGCCCACTTCTCACCTTTTTTTTATTCAACTATCAGAAAAAATTGTCAGTCTGACAGTATTTCCACTCCTTCCTTCCAGTTTCAGAATTCCTTAATATCATACCAAATTTCCCCTTGCTGTGTTGGTCATCATTTGGATCCATATCCAATACAATTCCCTGGGTCCAGGGAAAGTTAATCTAGATTTCTAACCAATGTTGACTTTTCTCATGAAACCAGGTGTTTAAATTAAACTATATCTACAACAATCATTCAAAAGGAGCTGTGTTTGAGACTACTTTTGCCCTTTTCAAAGACACCAGTAATCATTGATGCTTTCACACCTTGTGTAATTGCTTCATATCAAGGCAAGGTGTCACACTGTCCATTCATATTGCACAGCACAATGAACTTCTCTGAAAGATTTGTGAGAGGAGGGCATTGCACAGGTTTTGGTGGGGTATGTTAGTAGATCTCTAGTCTTGATGACAGAGTTAGGTGTGGCCAACTGGAAACCAAATTTAAGGAGGACATGGTTTAAAACATTACCCAGATTGGGTGTCATCACATTGTAGAGTTAGGTAGAGGCAGCAACGGTGTGTTCATTGGCTAAGGAGTTCGTCTTTATCTACTAACAGTTGGAGATCCCTACAATTTCAGTCTTATCAAATCATTTCTTGTCCTTTTATATAGAGCTTTTTCTCAAGATGATATATTTCCTATTTAAAACGTAATCTGTTTTTAAATGCAGCTAATTAAAATGTAGGGAAACTGTTGTTCACCTTTTTGGATTGGGTACATTTTTGTAAGAGGTTGTTAAGATGGCTATCGAGTGCTCCCTCTTTTAAAGCAATGGCAATTATGCACTTGCAACAATGCCCCAGTGTACATTAATCTCTTTTTGCCAAACACCTACATGGCCAGGATGGTGTTTTATTTATTTGTTCTTGTGCAATCCAAGAATCTTGTGAACAAATGGCCAGTATGGGGCTTGAACCCATGACCTTGGCGTTATTAGCACCACGCTCTGCCGAGGCTGAGCTAACCGGCCCGCTTTTCACCTTTATTTTATTCAACTATCAGAAAAAATTGTCAGTCTGACAGTATTTCCACTCCTTCCTTCCACTTTCACAATTCCTTAATATCATACCAAATTTCCCCTTGCTGTGTTGGTCATCATTTGGATCCATATCCAATACAATTCCCTGGGTCCAGGGAAAGTTAATCTAGATTTATAACCAATGTTGACTTTTCTCATGAAACCAGGTGTTTAAATTAAACTATATCTACAACAATCATTCAAAAGGAGCTGTGTTTGAGACTACTTTTGCCCTTTTCAAAGACACCAGTAATCATTGATGCTTTCACACCTTGTGTAATTGCTTCATATCAAGGCAAGGTGTCACACTGTCCATTCATATTGCACAGCACAATGAACTTCTCTGAAAGATTTGTGAGAGGAGGGCATTGCACAGGTTTTGGTGGGGTATGTAAGTAGATCTCTAGTCTTGATGACAGTGTTAGGAGTGGCCAACTGGAAAAAAATTTAATGAGGACATGGTTTAAAACATTACCCAGATTGGGTCTCATCACATTGTAGGGCTAGGTAGAGGCAACAACGATGTGTTCATTGGCTAAGGAGTTCGTCTTTATCTTCTCACAGTTGGAGATCCCTACAATTTCAATCTTATCAAATTATTTCTTCTCCTTTTATATAGAGCTTTTTCTCAAGATGATATATTTCCTATTTAAAACGTAATCTGTGTTTCAATGCAGCTAATTAAAATATAAGGAAACTATGGTTCCCCTTTTCGGATTGGTTACAATTTTGTAAGAGGGAGTTAAGATGGCTATGGATTGGGGAGTGCTCTCTCTTTTAAAGCAATGGTAATTATGCACTTTCAACAGTGCATGACATTGTCCAAGTGTACATTAATCTCTGTTTGCCAAACACCTACATGACCAGGATGGTGTTTTATTTATTTGCTCTTGTGCAATCCCAGAATCTTGCAAACAAATGGCCAGTATGGGGCTTGAACCCATGACCTTGGCGTTATTAGCACCACGCTCTGTCCAGGCTGAGCTAACCGGCCCACTTTTCACATTTTTTTTATTCAACTATCAGAAAAAAATTGTCAGTCTGACAGTATTTCCACTCCTTCCTTCCACTTTCACAATTCCTTAATATCATACCAAATTTCCCCTTGCTGTGTTGGTCATCATTTGGATCCGTTTGCAATACAATTCCCTGGGTCCAGGGAAAGTTAATCTAGATTTATAACCAATGTTGACTTTTCTCATGAAACCAGGTGTTTAAATTAAACTATATCTACAACAATCATTCAAAAGGAGCTGTGTTTGGGACTACTTTTTCCCTTTTCAAAGACACCAGTAATCTTTGATGCTTTCACACCTTGTGTAATTTCTTCGTATCAAGGCAAGGTGTCATCACTGTCCATTTATATTGCACAGCACAATGACCTTCTCTGAAAGATTGTGAGAGGAGGGCATTGCACAGGTTTTGGTGGGGTATGTAAGTAGATCTCTAGTCTTGATGACAGAGTTAGGTGTGGCCAACTGGAAACCAAATTTAAGGAGGACATGGTTTAAAACATTACCCAGATTGGGTGTCATCACATTGTAGGGTTAGGTAGAGGCAGCAACGGTGTGTTCATTGGCTAAGGAGTTCGTCTTTATCTACTAACAGTTGGAGATCCCTACAATTTCAGTCTTATCAAATCATTTCTTGTCCTTTTATATAGAGCTTGTTCTCAAAATGATATATTTCCTATTTAAAAAGTAATCAGTTTTTAAATGCAGCTAATTAAAATGTAGAGAAACTATTGTTCAACTTTTTGGATTGGGTACATTTTTGTAAGAGGTTGTTAAGATGGCTATGGAGTGCTCTCTCTTTTAAAGCAATGGCAATTATGCACTTTCAACAGTGCATGACATTGTCCCAGTGTACATTAATCTCTGTTTCCCAAACACCTACATGACCAGGAAGGTGTTCTTTGAATCTTTTCTTGTGCAATCCAAGAATCTTGTGAACCCATGACCTTGGCATTATTAGCACCACGCTCTGCCCAGGCTGAGCTAACCGGCCCACTTTTCACCTTTTTTTTATTCAACTATCAGAAAAAATTGTCAGTCTGACAGTATTTCCACTCCTTCCTTCCACTTTCACAATTCCTTAATATCATACCAAATTTCCCCTTGCTGTGTTGGTCATCATTTGGATCCATATCCATTACAATTCCCTGGGTCCAGGGAAAGTTAATCTAGATTTATAACCAATATTGACTTTTCTCAGGAAACCAGGTGTTAAAATTAAACTATATCGACAACAATGATTCAAAAGGAGCTGTGTTTGGGACTACTTTTGCCCTTTTAAAACACACCAGTAATCATTGATGCTTTCACCCCTTGTGTAATTGCTTCATATCAAGGCAAGGTGTCATCACTGTCCATTCATATTGCACAGCACAATGAACTTCTCTGAAAGATTGTGAGAGGAGGGCGTTGCACAGGTTTTGGTGGGGTATGTAAGTAGATCTCGAGTCTTGATGACAGAGTTAGGTGTGGCCAACTGGAAACCAAATTTAAGGAGGACATGGTTTAAAACATTACCCAGATTGGGTGTCATCACATTGTAGGGTTAGGTAGAGGCAGCAACGGTGTGTTCATTGGCTAAGGAGTTCGTCTTTATCTACTAACAGTTGCAGATCCCTACAATTTCAGTCTTATCAAATAATTTCTTGTCCTTTTATATAGAGCTTTTTCTCAAGAAGATATATTTCCTATTTAAAACGTAATCTGTTTTTCAATGCAGCTAATTAAAATATAGGGAAACTATGGTTCAACTTTTTGGATTGGGTACATTTTTGTAAGAGGGAGCTAAGATGGCTATGGATTGGGGAGTGCTCTCTCTTTTAAAGCAATGGCAATTATGCACTTTCAACAGGGCATGACATTGTCCCAGTGTACATTGATCTCTGTTTGCCAAACACCTACATGGACAGGATGGTGTTCTTTGAATCTGTTCTTGTGCAATCCAAGAATCTTGTGAACAAATGGCCAGTATGGGGCTTGAACCCAAGACCTTGGTGTTATTAGCACCACGCTCTGCCCAGGCTGAGCTAACCGGCCCACTTTTCACCTTTTTTTTATTCAACTATCAGAAAAAATTGTCAGTCTGACAGTATTTCAACTCCTTCCTTCCACTTTCACAATTCCTTAATATTATACCAAATTTCCCCTTGCTGTGTTGGTCATCATTTTGATCCATATCCAATACAATTCCCTGGGTCCAGGGAAAGTTAATCTAGATTTCTAACCAATGTTGACTTTTCTCATGAAACCAGGTGTTTAAATTAAACTATATCGACAACAATCATTCAAAAGGAGCTGTGTTTGGGACTACTTTTGCCCTTTTAAAACACACCAGTAATCATTGATGCTTTCACACCTTGTGTAATTGCTTCATATCAAGGCAAGGTGTCATCGCTGTCCATTCATATTGCACAGCACAATGAACTTCTCTGAAAGATTGTGAGAGGAAGGCATTGCACAGGTTTTGGTGGGGTATGTAAGTAGATCTCTAGTCTTGATGACAAAGTTAGGTGTGGCCAACTGGAAACCAAATTTAAGGAGTACATGGTTTAAAACATTACCCAGATTGGGTGTCATCACATTGTAGAGTTAGGTAGAGGCAGCAACGGTGTGTTCATTGGCTAAGGAGTTCGTCTTTATCTACTAACAGTTGGAGATCCCTACAATTTCAGTCTTATCAAATCATTTCTTGTCCTTTTATATAGAGCTTTTTCTCAAGATGATATATTTCCTATTTAAAACGTAATCAGTTTTTAAATGCAGCTAATTAAAATATAGGGAAACTATAGTTCACCTTTTTGGATTGGGTACATTTTTGTAAGAGGGAGTTAAGATGGCTATGCATTGCTCTCTCTTTTAAAGCAATGGCTATTTCAACAGTGCATGACATTGTCCCAGTGTACATTTATCTCTGTTTGCCAAACACCTACATGACCAGGATGGTGTTCTGTGAAATTGTTCTTGTGCAGTCCAAGAATCTTGTGAACAAATGGCCAGTGTGGGGCTTGACCCCATGACCTTGGCATTATTAGCACCACGCTCTGCCCAGGCTGAGCTAACCGGCCCACTTTTCACCTTTATTTTATTCAACTATCAGGAAAAATTGTCAGTCTGATAGTATTTCCACTCCTTCCTTCCACTTTCACAATTCCTTAATATCATACCAAATTTCCCCTTCCTGTGTTGGTCATCATTTGGATCCATGTCCAATACAATTCCCTGGGTCCAGGGAAAGTTAATCTAGATTTATAAACAATATTGACTTTTCTCAGGAAACCAGGTGTTAAAATTAAACTATATCGACAACAATCATTCAAAAGGAGCTGTGTTTGAGACTACTTTTGCCTTTTCAAAGACACCAGTAATCATTGATGCTTTCACACCTTGTGTAATTGCTTCATATCAAGGCAAGGTGTCATCACTGTCCATTCATATTGCACAGCACAATGAACTTCTCTGAAAGATTGTGAGAGGAGGGCATTGCACAGGTTTTGGTGGGGTATGTAAGTAGATCTCTAGTCTTGATGACAGAGTTAGGTGTGGCCAACTGGTAACCAAATTTAAAGAGGACATGGTTTAAAACATTACCCAGATTGGGTGTCATCACATTGTAGGGTTAGGTAGAGGCAGCAACGGTGTGTTCATTGGCTAAGGAGTTCGTCTTTATCTACTAACAGTTGGAGATCCCTACAATTTCAGTCTCATCAAATCATTTCTTGTCCTTTTATATAGAGCTTGTTCTCAAAATGATATATTTCCTATTTAAAAAGTAATCAGTTTTTAAATGCAGCTAATTAAAATGTAGAGAAACTATTGCTCACCTTTTCGGATTGGGTACATTTTTGTAAGAGGGAGTTAAGATGGCTATGGAGTGCTCTCTCTTTTAAAGCAATGGGAATTATGACCTTTCAACAGTGCATAACATTGTCCCAGTGTACATTAATCTCTGTTTGCCAAACACCTACATGGCCAGGAAGGTGTTCTTTGAATCTGTTCTTGTGCAATCCAAGAATCTTGTGAACAAATGGCCAGTATGGGGCTTGAACCCATGACCTTGGCATTATTAGCACCACGCTCGGCCCAGGCTGAGCTAACCAGCCCTCTTTTCACCTTTTTTTTATTCAACTATCAGAAAAAATTGTCAGTCTGACAGTATTTCCACTCCTTCCTTCCAGTTTCACAATTCCTTAATATCATACCAAATTTCCCCTTGCTGTGTTGGTCATCATTTGGATCCATATCCAATACAATTCCCTGGGTCCAGGGAAAGTTAATCTAGATTTATAACCGATGTTGACTTTTCTCATGAAACCAGGTGTTGAAATTAAACTATATCGACAACAATCATTCAAAAGGAGCTGTGTTTGGGACTATTTTTGCCCTTTTCATAGACACCAGTGATCATTGATGCTTTCACACCTTGTGTAATTGCTTCATATCAAGGCAAGGTGTCATCACTGTCCATTCATATTGCACAGCACAATGAACTTCTCTGAAAGATCGTGAGAGGAGGGCATTGCACAGGTTTTGGTGGGGTATGTAAGTAGATCTCTTGTCTTGATGACAGAGTTAGGTGTGGCCAACTGGAAACCAAATTTAAGGAGTACATGGTTTAAAACATTACCCAGATTAGGTGTCATCACATTGTAGGGTTAGGTAGAGGCAGCAACGGTGTGTTCATTGGCTAAGGAGTTCGTCTTTATCTACTAACAGTTGGAGATCCCTACAATTTCAGTCTTATCAAATCATTTCCTGTCCTTTTATAGAGAGCTTTTTCTCAAGATGATATATTTCCTAATTAAAATGTAATCTGTTTTTAAATGCAGCTAATTAAAATGTAGGAAAACTATTGTACACCTTTTTGGATTGGGTACATTTTTGTAAGAGGGAGTTAAGATGGCTATGGATTGGGGAGTGCTCTCTCTTTTAAACCAATGGCAATTATGCACTTTCAACAGTGCATGACATTGTCCCAGTGTACATTAATCTCTGTTTGCAAAACACCTACATGACCAGGAAGGTGTTGTTTGAATCTGTTCTTGTGCAATCCAAGAATCTTGTGAACAAATGG
Source organism: Cyprinodon diabolis (assembly GCA_030533445.1). Lineage (NCBI taxonomy): Eukaryota > Metazoa > Chordata > Actinopteri > Cyprinodontiformes > Cyprinodontidae > Cyprinodon > Cyprinodon diabolis. Next base: position 1,561,621 of record CM060078.1, read on the forward strand.
CCAGTATGGGGCTTGAACCCATGACCTTGGCGTTATTAGCACCACGCTCTGCCCAGGCTGAGCTAACCGGCCCACTTTTCACCTTTTTTTTATTCAACTATCAGAAAAAATTGTCAGTCTGACAGTATTTCCACTCCTTCCTTCCACTTTCACAATTCCTTAATATTATACCAAATTTCCCCTTGCTGTGTTGGTCATCATTTGGATCCATATCAAATACAATTCCCTGGGTCCAGGGAAAGTTAATCTAGATTTCTAACCAATGTTGACTTTTCTCATGAAACCAGGTGTTTAAATTAAACTATATCGACAACAATCATTCAAAAGGAGCTGTGTTTGGGACTACTTTTGCCCTTTTCAAAGACACCAGTAATCATTGATGCTTTCACACCTTGTGTAATTGCTTCATGTCAAGGCAAGGTGTCATCACTGTCCATTCATATTGCACAGCAAAATGAACTTCTCTGAAAGATTGTGAGAGGAGGGCATTGCACAGGTTTTGGTGGGGTATGTAAGTAGATCTCTAGTCTTGATGACAGAGTTAGGTGTGGCCAACTGGAAACCAAATTTAAGGAGGACATGGTTTAAAACATTACCCAGATTGGGTGTCATCACATTGTAGGGTTAGGTAGAGGCAGCAACGGTGTGTTCATTGGCTAAGGAGTTCGTCTTTATCTACTAACAGTTGCAGATCCCTACAATTTCAGTCTTATCAAATAATTTCTTGTCCTTTTATATAGAGCTTTTTCTCAAGAAGATATATTTCCTATTTAAAACGTAATCTGTTTTTCAATGCAGCTAATTAAAATATAGGGAAACTATGGTTCAACTTTTTGGATTGGGTACATTTTTGTAAGAGGGAGTTAAGATGGCTATGGAGTGCTCTCTCTTTTAAAGCAATGGCAATTATGCACTTTCAACAGTGCATGACATTGTCCCAGTGTACATTAATCTCTGTTTGCCAAACAGCTACATGACCAGGAAGGTGTTCTTTGAATCAGTTCTTGTGTATTCCAAGAATATTGTAAACAAATGGCCAGTATGGGGCTTGAACCCATGACCTTGGCGTTATTAGCACCACGCTCTGCCCAGGCTGAGCTAACCAGCCCTCTTTTCTCCTTTTTTTTTATTCAACTTTCAGAAAAAATTATCAGTCTAACAGTATTTCCACTCCTTCCTTCCACTTTCACAATTCCTTAATCTCATACCAAATTTCCCCTTGCTGTGTTGGTCATCATTTGGATCCATATCCAATACAATTCCCTGGGTCCAGGGAAAGTTAATCTAGATTTATAACCAATGTTGACTTTTCTCATGAAACCAGGTGTTTAAATTAAACTATATCGACAACAATCATTCAAAAGGAGCTGTGTTTGGGACTATTTTTGCCCTTATCATAGACACCAGTAATCATTGATGCTTTCACACCTTGTGTAATTTCTTCATATCAAGGCAAGGTGTCATCACTGTCCATTCATATTGCACAGCACAATGAACTTCTCTGAAAGATTGTGAGAGGAGGGCGTTGCACAGGTTTTGGTGGGGTATGTAAGTAGATCTCTAGTCTTGATGACAGAGTTAGGTGTGGTCAACTGGAAACCAAATTTAAGGAGGACATGGTTTAAAACATTACCCAGATTGGGTGTCATCACATTGTAGGGTTAGGTAGAGGCAGCAACGGTGTGTTCATTGGCTAAGGAGTTCGTCTTTATCTACTAACAGTTGGAGATCCCTACAATTTCAGTCTTATCAAATCATTTCCTGTCCTTTTATAGAGAGCTTTTTCTCAAGATGATATATTTCCTAATTAAAATGTAATCTGTTTTTAAATGCAGCTAATTAAAATGTAGGAAAACTATTGTACACCTTTTTGGATTGGGTACATTTTTGTAAGAGGGAGTTAAGATGGCTGTGGAGTGCTCTCTCTTTTAAACCAATGGCAATTATGCACTTTCAACAGTGCATAACATTGTCCCAGTGTACATTAATCTCTGTTTGCCAAACACCTACATGGCCAGGAAGGTGTTCTTTGAATCTGTTCTTGTGCAATCCAATAATCTTGTGAACAAATGGCCAGTATGGGGCTTGAACCCATGACCTTGGCGTTATTAGCACCACGCTCTGCCCAGGCTGAGCTAACCAGCCCACTTTTCACCTTTTTTTTATTCAACTATCAGAAAAAATATTCAGTCTGACAGTATTTCCACTCCTTCCTTCCACTTTCACAATTCCTTAATATCATACCAAATTTCCACTTGCTGTGTTGGTCATCATTTGGATCCATATCCAATACAATTCCCTGGGTCCAGGGAAAGTTAATCTAGATTTATAACCAATATTGACTTTTCTCAGGAAACCAGGTGTTAAAATTAAACTATATCGACAACAATCATTCAAAAGGAGCTGTGTTTGAGACTACTTTTGCCCTTTTCAAAGACACCAGTAATCATTGATGCTTTCACCCCTTGTGTAATTGCTTCATATCAAGGCAAGGTGTCATCACTGTCCATTCATATTGCACAGCACAATGAACTCTGAAAGATTGTGAGAGGAGGGCATTGCACAGGTTTTGGTGGGGTATGTAAGTAGATCTCTAGTCTTGATGACAGAGTTAGGTGTGGCCAACTGGAAACCAAATTTAAGGAGGACATGGTTTAAAACATTACCCAGATTGGGTGTCATCACATTGTAGGGTTAGGTAGAGGCAGCAACGGTGTGTTCATTGGCTGAGGAGTTCGTCTTTATCTACTAACAGTTGGAGATCCCTACAATTTCAGTCTTATCAAATCATTTCTTGATCTTTTATATAGAGCTTGTTCTCAAAATGATATATTTCCTATTTAAAAAGTAATCAGTTTTTAAAGTCAGCTAATTAAAATGTAGAGAAACTATTGTTCACCTTTTTGGATTGGGTACATTTTTGTAAGAGGTTGTTAAGATGGCTATGGAGTGCTCTCTCTTTTAAAGCAATGGCAATTATGCACTTTCAACAGTGCATGACATTGTCCCAGTGTACATTAATCTCTGTTTGCCAAACACCTACATGACCAGGAAGGTGTTCTTTGAATCTGTTCTTGTGCAATCCAAGAATCTTGTGAACAAATGGCAAGTATGGGGCTTGAACCCATGACCTTGGCATTATTAGCACCACGCTCGGCCCAGGCTGAGCTAACCGGCCCTCTTTTCACCTTTTTTTTATTCAACTATCAGAAAAAATTGTCAGTCTGACAGTATTTCCACTCCTTCCTTCCAGTTTCACAATTCCTTAATATCATACCAAATTTCCCCTTGCTGTGTGGGTCATCATTTGGATCCATATCCAATACAATTCCCTGGGTCCAGGGAAAGTTAATCTAGATTTATAACCAATGTTGACTTTTCTCATGAAACCAGGTGTTTAAATTAAACTATATCGACAACAATCATTCAAAAGGAGCTGTGTTTGGGACTATTTTTGCCCTTTTCAAAGACCCCAGTAATCATTGATGGTTTCACACCTTGTGTAATTGCTTCATATCAAGGCAAGGTGTCATCACTGTCCATTCATATTGCACAGCACAATGAACTTCTCTGAAAGATCGTGAGAGGAGGGCATTGCACAGGTTTTGGTGGGGTATGTAAGTAGATCTCTTGTCTTGATGACAGAGTTAGGTGTGGCCAACTGGAAACCAAATTTAAGGAGTACATGGTTTAAAACATTACCCAGATTGGGTGTCATCACATTGTAGGGTTAGGTAGAGGCAGCAACGGTGTGTTCATTGGCTAAGGAGTTCGTCTTTATCTACTAACAGTTGGAGATCCCTACAATTTCAGTCTTATCAAATCATTTCCTGTCCTTTTATAGAGAGCTTTTTCTCAAGATGATATATTTCCTAATTAAAATGTAATCTGTTTTTAAATGCAGCTAATTAAAATGTAGGAAAACTATTGTACACCTTTTTGGATTGGGTACATTTTTGTAAGAGGGAGTTAAGATGGCTGTGGAGTGCTCTCTCTTTTAAACCAATGGCAATTATGCACTTTCAACAGTGCATAACATTGTCCCAGTGTACATTAATCTCTGTTTGCCAAACACCTACATGGCCAGGAAGGTGTTCTTTGAATCTGTTCTTGTGCAATCCAATAATCTTGTGAACAAATGGCCAGTATGGGGCTTGAACCCATGACCTTGGCATTATTAGCACCACGCTCTGCCCAGGCTGAGCTAACCGGCCCACTTTTCACCTTTTTTTTATTCAACTATCAGAAAAAATATTCAGTCTGACAGTATTTCCACTCCTTCCTTCCACTTTCACAATTCCTTAATATCATACCAAATTTCCCCTTGCTGTGTTGGTCATCATTTGGATCCATATCCAATACAATTCCCTGGGTCCAGGGAAAGTTAATCTAGATTTATAACCAATATTGACTTTTCTCAGGAAACCAGGTGTTAAAATTAAACTATATCGACAACAATCATTCAAAAGGAGCTGTGTTTGAGACTACTTTTGCCTTTTCAAAGACACCAGTAATCATTGATGCTTTCACACCTTGTGTAATTGCTTCATATCAAGGCAAGGTGTCATCACTGTCCATTCATATTGCACAGCACAATGAACTTCTCTGAAAGATCGTGAGAGGAGGGCATTGCACAGGTTTTGGTGGGGTATGTAAGTAGATCTCTTGTCTTGATGACAGAGTTAGGTGTGGCCAACTGGAAACCAAATTTAAGGAGTACATGGTTTAAAACATTACCCAGATTGGGTGTCATCACATTGTAGGGTTAGGTAGAGGCAGCAACGGTGTGTTCATTGGCTAAGGAGTTCGTCTTTATCTACTAACAGTTGGAGATCCCTACAATTTCAGTCTTATCAAATCATTTCCTGTCCTTTTATAGAGAGCTTTTTCTCAAGATGATATATTTCCTAATTAAAATGTAATCTGTTTTTAAATGCAGCTAATTAAAATGTAGGAAAACTATTGTACACCTTTTTGGATTGGGTACATTTTTGTAAGAGGGAGTTAAGATGGCTATGGATTGGGGAGTGCTCTCTCTTTTAAACCAATGGCAATTATGCACTTTCAACAGTGCATGACATTGTCCCAGTGTACATTAATCTCTGTTTGCAAAACACCTACATGACCAGGAAGGTGTTGTTTGAATCTGTTCTTGTGCAATCCAAGAATCTTGTGAACAAATGGCCTGTATGGGGCTTGAACCCATGACCTTGGCGTTATTAGCACCACGCTCTGCCCAGGCTGAGCTAACCGGCCCACTTTTCACCTTTTTTTTATTCAACTATCAGAAAAAATTGTCAGTCTGACAGTATTTCCACTCCTTCCTTCCACTTTCACAATTCCTTAATATTATACCAAATTTCCCCTTGCTGTGTTGGTCATCATTTGGATCCATATCAAATACAATTCCCTGGGTCCAGGGAAAGTTAATCTAGATTTCTAACCAATGTTGACTTTTCTCATGAAACCAGGTGTTTAAATTAAACTATATCGACAACAATCATTCAAAAGGAGCTGTGTTTGGGACTACTTTTGCCCTTTTCAAAGACACCAGTAATCATTGATGCTTTCACACCTTGTGTAATTGCTTCATATCAAGGCAAGGTGTCATCACTGTCCATTCATATTGCACAGCAAAATGAACTTCTCTGAAAGATTGTGAGAGGAGGGCATTGCACAGGTTTTGGTGGGGTATGTAAGTAGATCTCTAGTCTTGATGACAGAGTTAGGTGTGGCCAACTGGAAACCAAATTTAAGGAGGACATGGTTTAAAACATTACCCAGATTGGGTGTCATCGCATTGTAGGGTTAGGTAGAGGCAGCAACGGTGTGTTCATTGGCTAAGGAGTTCGTCTTTATCTACTAACAGTTGCAGATCCCTACAATTTCAGTCTTATCAAATAATTTCTTGTCCTTTTATATAGAGCTTTTTCTCAAGAAGATATATTTCCTATTTAAAACGTAATCTGTTTTTCAATGCAGCTAATTAAAATATAGGGAAACTATGGTTCAACTTTTTGGATTGGGTACATTTTTGTAAGAGGGAGTTAAGATGGCTATGGAGTGCTCTCTCTTTTAAAGCAATGGCAATTATGCACTTTCAACAGTGCTTGACATTGTCCCAGTGTACATTAATCTCTGTTTGCCAAACAGCTACATGACCAGGAAGGTGTTCTTTGAATCAGTTCTTGTGTATTCCAAGAATATTGCAAACAAATGGCCAGTATGGGGCTTGAACCCATGACCATGGCGTTATTAGCACCACGCTCTGCCCAGGCTGAGCTAACCAGCCCTCTTTTCTCCTTTTTTTTTATTCAACTATCAGAAAAAATTGTCAGTCTGACAGTATTTCCACTCCTTCCTTCCACTTTCACAATTCCTTAATCTCATACCAAATTTCCCCTTGCTGTGTTGGTCATCATTTGGATCCATATCCAATACAATTCACTGGGTCCAGGGAAAGTTAATCTAGATTTATAACCAATGTTGACTTTTCTCATGAAACCAGGTGTTTAAATTAAACTATATCGACAACAATCATTCAAAAGGAGCTGTGTTAGGGACTATTTTTGCCCTTATCATAGACACCAGTAATCATTGATGCTTTCACACCTTGTGTAATTGCTTCATATCAAGGCAAGGTGTCATCACTGTCCATTCATATTGCAGGGCACAATGAACTTCTCTGAAAGATTGTGAGAGGAGGGCGTTGCACAGGTTTTGGTGGGGTATGTAAGTAGATCTCTAGTCTTGATGACAGAGTTAGGTGTGGCCAACTGGAAACCAAATTTAAGGAGGACATGGTTTAAAACATTACCCAGATTGGGTGTCATCACATTGTAGGGTTAGGTAGAGGTAGCAACAGTGTGTTCATTGGCTAAGGAGTTTGTCTTTATCTTCTCACAGTTGGAGATCCCTACAATTTCAATCTTATCAAATCATTTCTTGTCCTTTTATATAGAGCTTTTTCTCAAGATGATATATTTCCTATTTAAAAATTAATCAGTTTTTAAATGCAGCCAATTAAAATGTTGGGAAACTATTGTTAACCTTTTTGGATTGGGTACATTTTTGTAAGAGGTTGTTAAGATGGCTATGGAGTGCTCTCTCTTTTAAAGCAATGGCAATTATGCACTTTCAACAGTGCATGACATTGTCCCAGTGTACATTAATCTCTGTTTGCAAAACACCTACATGACCAGGAAGGTGTTGTTTGAACCTGTTCTTGTGCAATCCAAGAATCTTGTGAACAAATGGCCAGTATGGGGCTTGAACCCATGACCTTGGCGTTATTAGCACCACGCTCTGCCCAGGCTGAGCTAACCTGCCCACTTTTCACCTTTTTTTATTCAACTATCAGAAAAAATTATCAGTCTAACAGTATTTCCACTCCTTCCTTCCACTTTCACAATTCCTTAATATCATACCAAATTTCCCCTTGCTGTGTTGGTCATCATTTGGATCCATATCCAATACAATTCCCTGGGTCCAGGGAAAGTTAATCTAGATTTATAACCAATGTTGACTTTTCTCAGGAAACCAGGTGTTTAAATTAATCTATATCGACAACAATCATTCAAAAGGAGCTGTGTTTGGGACTACTTTTGCCCTTTTCAAAGACACCAGTAATCATTGATGCTTTCACACCTTGTGTAATTGCTTCATATCAAGGCAAGGTGTCATCACTGTCCATTCATATTCCACAGTACAATGAACTTCTCTGAAAGATTGTGAGAGGAGGGCATTGCACAGGTTTTGGTGGGGTATGTAAGTAGATCTCTAGTCTTGATGACAGAGTTAGGTGTGGCCAACTGGAAACCAAATTTAAGGAGCACATGGTTTAAAACATTACCCAGATTGGGTGTCATCACATTGTAGGGTTAGGTAGAGGCAGCAACGGTGTGTTCATTGGCTAAGGAGTTCGTCTTTATCTACTAACAGTTGCAGATCCCTTCAATTTCAGTCTTATCAAATAATTTCTTGTCTTTTATATAGAGCTTTTTCTCAAGATGATATATTTCCTATTTAAAACGTAATCAGTTTTTAAATGCAGCTAATTAAAATATAGGGGAAACTATGGTTCACCTTTTTGGATTGGGTACATTTTTGTAAGAGGGAGTTAAGATGGCTATGGAGTGCTCTCTCTTTTAAAGCAATGGCAATTATGCACTTTCAACAGTGCATGACATTGTCCCAGTGTACATTAATCTCTGTTTGCCAAACACCTACATGACCAGGATGGTGTTTTATTTATTTGCTCTTGTGCAATCCAAGAATCTTGCAAACAAATGGCCAGTATGGGGCTTGAACCCATGACCTTGGCGTTATTAGCACCACGCTCTGCCCAGGCTGAGCTAACCGGCCCACTTTTCACATTTTTTTTATTCAACTATCAGAAAAAAATTGTCAGTCTGACAGTATTTCCACTCCTTCCTTCCACTTTCACAATTCCTTAATATCATACCAAATTTCCCCTTGCTGTGTTGGTCATCATTTGGATCCGTTTGCAATACAATTCCCTGGGTCCAGGGAAAGTTAATCTAGATTTATAACCAATGTTGACTTTTCTCATGAAACCAGGTGTTTAAATTAAACTATATCTACAACAATCATTCAAAAGGAGCTGTGTTTGGGACTACTTTTTCCCTTTTCAAAGACACCAGTAATCTTTGATGCTTTCACACCTTGTGTAATTTCTTCGTATCAAGGCAAGGTGTCATCACTGTCCATTTATATTGCACAGCACAATGACCTTCTCTGAAAGATTGTGAGAGGAGGGCATTGCACAGGTTTTGGTGGGGTATGTAAGTAGATCTCTAGTCTTGATGACAGAGTTAGGTGTGGCCAACTGGAAACCAAATTTAAGGAGGACATGGTTTAAAACATTACCCAGATTGGGTGTCATCACATTGTAGGGTTAGGTAGAGGCAGCAACGGTGTGTTCATTGGCTAAGGAGTTCGTCTTTATCTACTAACAGTTGGAGATCCCTACAATTTCAGTCTTATCAAATCATTTCTTGTCCTTTTATATAGAGCTTGTTCTCAAAATGATATATTTCCTATTTAAAAAGTAATCAGTTTTTAAAGTCAGCTAATTAAAATGTAGAGAAACTATTGTTCACCTTTTTGGATTGGGTACATTTTTGTAAGAGGTTGTTAAGATGGCTATGGAGTGCTCTCTCTTTTAAAGCAATGGCAATTATGCACTTTCAACAGTGCATGACATTGTCCCAGTGTACATTAATCTCTGTTTGCAAAACACCTACATGACCAGGAAGGTGTTCTTTTAATCAGTTCTTGTGTATTCCAAGAATATTGCAAACAAATGGCCAGTATGGGGCTTGAACCCATGACCTTGGCGTTATTAGCACCACGCTCTGCCCAGGCTGAGCTAACCAGCCCTCTTTTCTCCTTTTTTTTTTATTCAACTATCAGAAAAAATTGTCAGTCTGACAGTATTTCCACTCCTTCCTTCCACTTTCACAATTCCTTAATCTCATACCAAATTTCCCCTTGCTGTGTTGGTCATCATTTGGATCCATATCCAATACAATTCACTGGGTCCAGGGAAAGTTAATCTAGATTTATAACCAATGTTGACTTTTCTCATGAAACCAGGTGTTTAAATTAAACTATATCGACAACAATCATTCAAAAGGAGCTGTGTTTGGGACTATTTTTGCCCTTATCATAGACACCAGTAATCATTGATGCTTTCACACCTTGTGTAATTGCTTCATATCAAGGCAAGGTGTCATCACTGTCCATTCATATTGCACAGCACAATGAACTTCTCTGAAAGATTGTGAGAGGAGGGCGTTGCACAGGTTTTGGTGGGGTATGTAAGTAGATCTCTAGTCTTGATGACAGAGTTAGGTGTGGTCAACTGGAAACCAAATTTAAGGAGGACATGGTTTAAAACATTACCCAGATTGGGTGTCATCACATTGTAGGGTTAGGTAGAGGTAGCAACAGTGTGTTCATTGGCTAAGGAGTTTGTCTTTATCTTCTCACAGTTGGAGATCCCTACAATTTCAATCTTATCAAATCATTTCTTGTCCTTTTATATAGAGCTTTTTCTCAAGATGATATATTTCCTATTTAAAAATTAATCAGTTTTTAAATGCAGCCAATTAAAATGTTGGGAAACTATTGTTAACCTTTTTGGATTGGGTACATTTTTGTAAGAGGTTGTTAAGATGGCTATGGAGTGCTCTCTCTTTTAAAGCAATGGCAATTATGCACTTTCAACAGTGCATGACATTGTCCCAGTGTACATTAATCTCTGTTTGCCAAACACCTACATGACCAGGAAGGTGTTCTTTGAATCTGTTCTTGTGCAATCCAAGAATCTTGTGAAGAAATGGCCAGTATAGGGCTTGAACCCATGACCTTGGCGTTATTAGCACCACGCTCTGCCCAGGCTGAGCTAACCGGCCCACTTTTCACCTTTTTTTATTCAACTATCAGAAAAAATTGTCAGTCTGACAGTATTTCCACTCCTTCCTTCCACTTTCACAATTCCTTAATATTATACCAAATTTCCCCTTGCTGTGTTGGTCATCATTTGGATCCATATCAAATACAATTCCCTGGGTCCAGGGAAAGTTAATCTAGATTTCTAACCAATGTTGACTTTTCTCATGAAACCAGGTGTTTAAATTAAACTATATCGACAACAATCATTCAAAAGGAGCTGTTTGGGACTACTTTTGCCCTTTTCAAAGACACCAGTAATCATTGATGCTTTCACACCTTGTGTAATTGCTTCATATCAAGGCAAGGTGTCATCACTGTCCATTCATATTGCACAGCAAAATGAACTTCTCTGAAAGATTGTGAGAGGAGGGCATTGCACAGGTTTTGGTGGGGTATGTAAGTAGATCTCTAGTCTTGATGACAGAGTTAGGTGTGGCCAACTGGAAACCAAATTTAAGGAGGACATGGTTTAAAACATTACCCAGATTGGGTGTCATCACATTGTAGGGTTAGGTAGAGGCAGCAACGGTGTGTTCATTGGCTAAGGAGTTCGTCTTTATCTACTAACAGTTGCAGATCCCTACAATTTCAGTCTTATCAAATAATTTCTTGTCCTTTTATATAGAGCTTTTTCTCAAGAAGATATATTTCCTATTTAAAACGTAATCTGTTTTTCAATGCAGCTAATTAAAATATAGGGAAACTATGGTTCAACTTTTTGGATTGGGTACATTTTTGTAAGAGGGAGTTAAGATGGCTATGGAGTGCTCTCTCTTTTAAAGCAATGGCAATTATGCACTTTCAACAGTGCATGACATTGTCCCAGTGTACATTAATCTCTGTTTGCAAAACACCTACATGACCAGGAAGGTGTTGTTTGAATCTGTTCTTGTGCAATCCAAGAATCTTGTGAACAAATGGCCAGTATGGGGGTTGAACCCATGACCTTGGCGTTATTAGCACCACGCTCTGCCCAGGCTGAGCTAACCGGCCCACTTTTCACCTTTTTTTTATTCAACTATCAGAAAAAATTATCAGTCTAACAGTATTTCCACTCCTTCCTTCCACTTTCACAATTCCTTAATATCATACCAAATTTCCCCTTGCTGTGTTGGTCATCATTTGGATCCATATCCAATACAATTCCCTGGGTCCAGGGAAAGTTAATCTAGATTTCTAACCAATGTTGACTTTTCTCAGGAAACCAGGTGTTTAAATTAAACTATATCGACAACAATCATTCAAAAGGAGCTGTGTTTGGGACTACTTTTGCCCTTTTCAAAGACACCAGTAATCATTGATGCTTTCAAACCTTGTGTAATTGCTTCATATCAAGGCAAGGTGTCATCACTGTCCATTCATATTCCACAGTACAATGAACTTCTCTGAAAGATTGTGAGAGGAGGGCATTGCACAGGTTTTGGTGGGGTATGTAAGTAGATCTCTAGTCTTGATGACAGAGTTAGGTGTGGCCAACTGGAAACCAAATTTAAGGAGGACATGGTTTAAAACATTACCCAGATTGGGTGTCATCACATTGTAGGGTTAGGTAGAGGCAGCAACGGTGTGTTCATTGGCTAAGGAGTTCGTCTTTATCTACTAACAGTTGCAGATCCCTTCAATTTCAGTCTTATCAAATAATTTCTTGTCTTTTATATAGAGCTTTTTCTCAAGATGATATATTTCCTATTTAAAACGTAATCAGTTTTTAAATGCAGCTAATTAAAATATAGGGAAACTATGGTTCACCTTTTTTGGATTTGGTACATTTTTGTAAGAGGGAGTTAAGATGGCCATGGAGTGCTCTCTCTTTTAAAGCAATGGCAATTATGCACTTTCAACAGTGCATGACATTGTCCCAGTGTACATTAATCTCTGTTTGCCAAACACCAACATGACCAGGAAGGTGTTCTTTGAATCTGTTCTTGTGCAATCCAAGAATCTTGTGAAGAAATGGCCAGTATAGGGCTTGAACCCATGACCTTGGCATTATTAGCACCACGCTCTGCCCAGGCTTAGCTAACCGGCCCACTTTTCACCTTTTTTTTTTTAGTTAACTATCAGAAAAAATTCTCAGTCTGACAGTATTTCCACTCCTTCCTTCCACTTTCACAATTCCTTAATATTATACCAAATTTCCCCTTGCTGTGTTGGTCATCATTTGGATCCATATCCAATACAATTCCCTGGGTCCAGGGAAAGTTAATCTAGATTTCTAACCAATGTTGACTTTTCTCATGAAACCAGGTGTTTAAATTAAACTATATCTACAACAGTCATTCAAAAGGAGCTGTGTTTAGGACTACTTTTGCCCTTTTCAAAGACACCAGTAATCATTGATGCTTTCACACCTTGTGTAATTGCTTCATATCAAGGCAAGGTGTCATCACTGTCCATTCATATTGCACAGCACAATGAACTTCTCTGAAAGATTGTGAGAGGAGGGCATTGCACAGGTTTTGGTGGGGTATGTAAGTAGATCTCTAGTCTTGATGACAGAGTTAGGTGTGGCCAACTGGAAACCAAATTTAAGGAGGACATGGTTTAAAACATTACCCAGATTGGGTGTCATCACATTGTAGAGTTAGGTAGAGGCAGCAACGATGTGTTCATTGGCTAAGGAGTTCGTCTTTATCTACTAACAGTTGGAGATCCCTACAATTTCAATCTTATCAAATCATTTCTTGTCCTTTTATATAGAGCTTTTTCTCAAGATGATATATTTCCTATTTAAAATGTAATATGTTTTTTCAATGCAGCTAATTAAAATATAGGGAAAGTATGGTTCACCTTTTTGGATTGGGTACATTTTGTAAGAGGGAGATAAGATGGCTACGGATTGGGGAGTGCTCTCTCTTTTAAAGCAATGGCAATTATGCACTTTCAACAGTGCATGACATTGTCCCAGTGTACATTAATCTCTGTTTGCCAAACACCTACATGACCAGGAAGTTGTTCTTTGAATCTGTTCTTGTGCAATCCAAGAATCTTGTGAACAAATGGCCAGTATGGGGCTTGAACCCATGACCTTGGCATTATTAGCACCACGCTCTGCCCAGGCTGAGCTAACCGGCCCACTTTTCACCTTTTTTTTATTCAACTATCAGAAAAAAATGTCAGTCTGACAGTATTTCCACTCCTTCCTTCCACTTTCACAATTCCTTAATATCATATCAAATTTCCTCTTGCTGTGTTGGTCATCATTTGGATCCATATCCAATACAATTCCCTGGGTCCAGGGAAAGTTAATCTAGATTTATAACCAATGTTGACTTTTCTCAGGAAACCAGGTGTTTAAATTAAACTATATCTACAACAATCATTCAAAAGGAGCTGTGTTTGGGACTACTTTTGCCCTTTTCAAAGACACCAGTAATCATTGATGCTTTCACACCTTGTGTAATTGCTTCATATCAAGGCCAGGTGTCATCACTGTCCATTCATATTGCACAGCACAATTAACTTCTCTGAAAGATTGTGAGAGGAGGGCATTGCACAGGTTTTGGTGGGGTATGTAAGTAGATCTCTAGTCTTGATGACAGAGTTAGGTGTGGCCAACTGGAAACCAAATTTAAGGAGGACATGGTTTAAAACATTACCCAGATTGGGTGTCATCACATTGTAGGGTTAGGTAGAGGCAGCAACTGTGTGTTCATTAGCTAAGGAGTTCGTCTTTATCTTCTCAAAGTTGGAGATCCCTAGAAAACTATGGTTCCCCTTTTTGGATTGGGAACATTTTGTAAGAGGGAGTTAAGATACCTATACTTCTACTTAAGTAACAAATGTGTGAACTTTTGATACCACTGATTGGAACCAAGTAGCACTAAATTGGTGACTTAGAAACGACACGGTCAAGGAACGCTATGGACAGAGGAAACATGCAAGAGGAGGAGAATTTAGTGTTGGAGGTCGTGGATGAGTCTCCTCCGTCATCCATTTTTTATTTAGAGGAGGAAAGCGGGGATGAAGATGTTGTGGAAGAGGACGGCAGAAGCTTGGTTTGGTGTAGAAGGCTTCCAGCCGTACATGTTTGAGCCCTTGCCTCGCAACGCTGCCAGTTCTGTTAGCTCTACGCCTGCTGAAGACACAGACGTCCATCCCCGTGAACACTGGGACGGAACTCAATGGGAAAATAAATTATTCTGATTTCTCATTTCAACCGTTTCTGCGACATGAATCAAGATGCTATGACCGAAAAAATTTGATTGACAGATGACGTTGATATATGATTTGCCGAATGTAGGTGTTCAGGCTGACATAGAACTAACTGGCCTGCAGAAGATAATGAAAAAAACCCACAGATTTTAAGACAGGTTTTTTTTTTTAAATAGGAATTTTCTAACTTTTTGGATAACATGGTCTGATAAAGAGTACATTTATATACAGAATGATTTGATATTTAAAAACAAATAACCTATGACTTTAAAGGAACAGTTTATTCCATTCGTATACAGTTTGACTCTAAGAGTACAAAAAAAAAGACATTGTAAAAGTTTTACTTTTCATGCACCTCTTTAATATATCAGTTTTTCATATTCACAACCAATACATAAAGCCTTCTCAGTATATTTACAGCTTTAAATATTTTTACATTAATATCTCAAAGTGTTTTCTCCATATTTTTGAGCATCAAGAAAAGTGTTACATTTAAATTCTCCATGCCTCCTAGCAAACGGACAGTAAATTCTTTTTACAATTATTTACAGGTAAAAAAAAAAATGCTGTAAAGGTCGCACTTAAAAATAAAGGTGCAAGGTGATGGATATGGATAAAGTTTAAGGCATGGCCAGAATGTGGGTGGAATAGAGTGGGTCTCCCAGTGACAGAGCTGAACTTTATGATAAATCCCTTAGATCCGCAGAAAAGATGTATTATTTTTAAGTGTATGAGAAACATCGTGGCACCTCTAGATGATGACTGTTCAGTTCAACAGATCAGAAATTAGTTGCTCAAAGTGTAAAAGAAAAAAACTTTTTAGAGGTTCAGGCTGGAGTTTTGTGAAGCTGGGAATCCTCTCATATCAAAGTCTAAACTCGCATGACAGCAAAGTCTGGTCATCAAGGAATAATCGCTGGATCATTATTTATACCTAAAACTAATATGTTTGCAGTGATTTAATGAATTTAGCATTAATCAGTTAAAAAAAAAAAAAAAAAATTTCCTCATTATCGAGTCTGGGAGCGGCCATTTTTGCCCAAATATAGTAACACCTCACTCTTGCCATGTTCCAGCAGTGACGTCACGGTGCGGTAAGCCTAGCGCCATTCTCACCCGCCACGACAAACACCAGATACAGCACTGGGACTTGATCAACAGCCGATACCGCACCGTGACGTCACAAACCAGTAGGTGGCAGTAGTGTTCTTTGACAAATATGGATGCCTCCAGTAAAACACATTAAAAAATTACTCTGAATAAAAAAAAAACTTATCATTTATTGAAGAGGAGGTCCTACTTTAATGTTTAAAGTACTTTCAGACGTTTGAATTCTGAGCGGACTTCTCCTTTAAAGTCCATATCATCATGTTAGGATCCTCTTTAAGGATGGAATCATCCTTAACTCAGACAATGGCAGACTGTGTTCTCCAGCTTCAATCCTGTAATTTATGCTCTGAGGAAGTCTGGAGGACGTGCTGAATGAGATGCAGCAGCTTAAAGGCACCCTGACCTGCTTTTCTAATAAAAGGTGGATGTGACAGAAGCAGAAATTAAATCCACTAAAAGCCGGTCAGCATTTAGGAGGAAGAAGCTTCTACTCCGATTTTATGTTGACAGAAATAAGCAGACTCTGAAACCTGTTCCTCTAAATTAGGAATATCAGAGTCGGACTGTTTTTGTGTATGATTGTGTTGTTATTATTTCTCAGGAGGAAATTCATTTAAAATAATCGTTAAGATGATCTGACATCTTGGATTAGACAGAGAAACTGACCAGCCGCCATGGTCGGTCCTTCCTTCGGCTTCCAGACGTTTTCACAGAGAATATTATTGGTGTGAGACAGAGCTCAACCAAAGGCTAGTAGAAAATGACTCCCATCCCGCAGCAATAAATCTAATCCTCATGTTCAGTCAGAAGGGTGTTTTTTTCATCAGCTGGCAAAGCTTTGCAGTCCTTCATGAAACAGGTATATATATACACACACAGGTAGATGTCTGTTGTGGAGGTGCGCAGCTCCAAACGCTCTTTACAATGAAAGGATCCATGATGTCATATTTGACCAGTTTAACCTACGATGACGGGGTTCTGACTCTTTAAATTACTTTCCCTTAAAAGAAAACCTCTCTAACCTGCAATACCTTCAGTCAACTTAGACTAGGGGTCGGCAAACAGCGGCTCCAAAACCGCAAAAATGTATAAAAATGGAAAAGGATTTTTTTTTCATTTCAACATGGTGTGCAGGAGGTCAAACTAAAATTCAGCATGTTTTTCAATGCTTTAAATATTTGTATAATAACTAAATTTAAACAATAAAGGTAAAAATTTCTATGTTTCTATTTCTATCTTATCATCATATCCTGCAGCAGGTTTCAGCGCGGCGCGGCGCCAGGCTGATTGGTCAGTTCTCCATCCGCTCTGCACTGCGGTCCCCTACAATTGTCTGGGGAAGGGGGTGGGGGGTGACAGACGACCTGGTTTATGAGCATAAACCAGGTTTTAAAGCCTGTGTCGCCATACAAGGCTTATGGAAAAGGGGTTGCAGACCCCTGTATTAGACAAAGCCTCAGTAGTGAACACTCCGCCATATTTTCTTTCACATTCAAGACATAATGCTTCACTAAGCTGAACCTGATGCTTTTAGCCTTTTTCCTTGAGCTGCCAGCATTAGATCTGGAGTTTGGATTCTGTTTGGTCATTTGAAGCTGAACATAACGGCACTGAGCAGCTGTTAGGACACAGCAATAATCTTACAGATGTTTCAGTCGTATGGCGGCTTTATTTAGCGACCATATTCACTTCACGGGAGAAAAGATTTGACAGGAAAACAGGATGAAAAGCAAAATAAGGAAAAACAAAGTGCAAATAACAGGCCAACATGAAGGCTGAAAGCTTTTTGTGCTGTGTTGGACTCCACTTGTTAAACAGCATCTGTGAGCCTGTTCAACATCATCTTCACAGTCCAGCTCCTGGGGACCACTCTCTAAGTGGCACTTAAATAGAGTCATTGTTCCTGGAAAAAGGGGAAGGCAGATTCTCTAGAAACAACAAGCAAATGTCACAAAGACTAAAACAAGCATCAAAACAAAGACTGCTATTCTAAACCAAAATATTTGGACCTCAATAAAAGAAAAAAAGAAAAATCTTATAAATATGTCAGAATCTGCAGGCCTGCCTGTACAGTAGAAGGCAAACAAATGTGATAGCAACTTCAAGGAACCCCTTCATAAATAAACACCTTCAAATTTTCACACAATGAATGAAAGATGTAGCATTAGTTGAAAAAAAAAAGAGAGAAGAGACTCAAAGCTTCTTCAGAATTAACAGAACGTCTCAACATGTTGGGCCAACATTTGAACCCAGAGCAGAAAGGAAACAACATGTCTTCAATATGGAGAAGGGAAAGAAAAAAAGTTTTAGGAACGACCTGGAAGCCCAAAGACACGGCAACTGTACACGGCCTTCGCTTCCAAACCTTCACCCGTCCACTCCAAGCCCATCCTCGCTCTGGGAAAAAGCAAACCGTGAAGACTTTAAGATCTGCATTCCAGTTTTTCATCAATCTGGAGTCAGTTGGTGGATCTACAGCTAATACAGCATCGGATCATCAACCAGTGGAAGATTAGCAGCTAAGAAGCTCAAAGCTGGTTTAGAAATGTGGCGTCTTGTTGGTTCTTAAAGTTTAAAAAGTGGTTTTTTAAAAGACTAAATGTTTGTGTCGCTGGTGGACTCCAGATTGTTTGAGGGAAATGTGGAGAGAATATCCCAAAGGCTATAAATAAAAGAACAAACAAAAAAGCAACAAGTTGCTGAGAAACAGGGCAGAGCATCGGATGCTTAAAAAAACTTTCTAGGAGCCTAAAACTGTGAAATTAAAAATCCTGTAGACATAATCAACTGTTCTTTATCACTGGTTTAGCTTTTCAGGTCCAAAGGTGAGAGCATGTGAGGATTTGTTTTCTTTTAAGAACTAAGATCACAAAATCTGAAAGAAACAGGATGCAGCCTGCAGCACAACTTGGAGGAAACCTTTTCCTCTCAGACGGCTCTTCAGACGGTCTGCGTTTTAGGAAACAACTAGTGAAATGATGAAAGGGTAAGGAGTGGAAACGTTAGGCATCCTTCGCCTGGCGTGGATCTGCTGTTCATCAAAATGCAGTTCAGCAGCCAGAGCCGTTAGCTTCGCCTCAAATATTCACAGGTTTCCTCTAAACGCAGTTTGCTTCACATATCTTTGCTTTTTTTCCCTTCACCCTGTGTTTTTCCTTCCTCTCCGTTGTGACGGGGACTAAAGTGAAGGCATCTCCTTCGGGGCGGCCCAGCACTGTGAGACGCTCTTTTTTTTCTTCTTTCTATTATTTCTCAGGAATCGATGAATCCATCCCAGGGACCAAAAGAAAACTGAGGAGTGATGAGAGATGGACTGCTGTGCTGGCTGTTATTATTTAAAAGCTGAAAACTCCCCTGGAAAGACAGAAAAAAGCAGCAGTGTTAAAGCTGGAAGGAGGACAATTCACTGCTGCGATTCATCTCCGTGTGCATCCATCATACGAATCAATACACGCATCTAATGAATGCCGATAAAAACATCCTAATTTAAATTAGTAACTCTCATTCTAAGTCCTGTAATGACCCTTTAGAGATCTGCTTGCATTGATCAGTACCAGGTAGGAAATAGAGCTGCAGGTTGACTTAGAGGAGAATCTTTGGGTTCATGCAGGAACCAAAAGGAAAATCTGTAGGATTTTCACTTGTTTCCCTCTGGTGGGCTTCCATCCCACCGTTTCACCATTCATGTGTTTCCTGCTGGCCTGCAGGACGCAGATAATTGATAAAAACCTGCAGGCTGTTTCTGAGTGTTTTCAGTTTCAGACGCTTTCTTTTTTTTATTGTTTGTTTATTGAGATAAACAGTGAATAAGGAGGGGTAAAATTACTTATACTGTCTTTAGGGCTGAAACAATTGGATTAATCGATTATTGAAAAAAATCATCAACTAATTTAGGCCCACCTTACTGTCTCACCTTGCTGATTTATTTAGCCTGACGTCCCAGATTCTCCTAAAAATCTGCCATACGCTGAACTTTCTATGGATTGTTTCTATTCTGGGCGTAAACATAGAGTATTCATAACAAGTCTAGAACTTGTGTCCAACGACAGCCTAACTTCTGCATAAAGCACAGCAGTGCGATGCCTCGTAATGCCCATTAAATGATACCTGTGCATCATTTAATGGGAATTACGAGGCATCAGTTAACGCTGCTCATCGATGCTCCTGAGGGGGCAGCCATGCGCCCGGAGGTCTGCATAAAAGGATGTCTTTGATCGCGGTATTAATCTAGCTGCTGTTTACCGCCAGCCAGAAAAAAAGAATAAAGAAAAAAAAGATAAAGAAAGAAAGAAGGTTTTTGGTGTCAGCAGATTGAGCGTCATGTCTGCTAGGTGGTTTGTTGGTGGTGGGCGTGAACGCAGGGAGGATCCATCACTCTCCCCTTCTGGCTCACCCTAAGATGGGGATGAAGTCTGGAGGAGAACTGACGGTTTCCTCCTGTGAACCCCCTTTATACCAAAACGCTGCCAATACGCCATTATACAGTAGCTGGAAGGTAGAAACACGTTCAGCGCTCGTCTGGAACACGTCAGATACCTTGATATGCTTGGAGAGAAGTTCTGGATAAGTTACGCACAAGTTATGCACAAGTTCCTCAGAGGTTCAGGAGAAGCTAGACGCCACGACTGATGAGGAACTGACACTGAACGGATGTCAACCATCAGATACCTGACCTGGAGCTGATGGACCATGGATGAGAATATGCTGGTATATGTCAGGACCAATAGTACTTGCCGTATGTTGACGTATGCCAGCGTATTTCAGTGTGCTCATAACCTATACAGAACTGACTCATAACTTATCCAGTGTGTGTCAGCATTTTGTCTGATTTTTCGTATTCAGGCATATGCTGGCTAAATCGTCGTGGTGTGACAGGGGCTTTAGTAATCGATTAATATCGATTAATCGTTAACTGGAGTTTAGAGACTGTAAAACATGCCTTTAACTGACAGAGCGACCCACTTAGAAGAGGTATTATCCTAAGATTGTAAAAATATATATAAACATTTTGCTTTAAAGCTAAAAAAGATGTCTGTCTGTCAACATGCCAAATTCTTTAACTCAATTATTAAACTATTGATTGAAAAACTTATGGGCAGATTGATTTGCAAAAATCAGCGTTAGTTTCAGCCCAAGTTGTCTTATAAATCTGCCCAAAAACTGTATTTTCTGGACTATAATCTTTCTTCCAGCACTTTGAACCATGCAGCTTAGGCGAAGGTGCAGCTTCAACCACCAGGGGGCAGAAGTCAAATGTGATAATCAAAGGAGAAGGTGATCATTTTTATTTAGAACCCGCTAGCAGCAGGACCATCCCCAATTCACACATTTTGACATTTTTTCCTGCATTAAAGTTCTGGAACCAATGAAATAATCCCTGCAGGGCTAAAAAAAAAAAAAGAACTGACGAAGCTCCGTCTTTCATTAGAAGCTCTCACTGCTGCGATACAACAAGCTAATGGGAGCTAGCGTTCCTCTTCCTCCCTACTCTAAGGGCCTGTAGAGCTCCCCCTACAGGTTTGGTGGTGTAGTTTTGTACATATCAGTGGCTTAGTGAGATGTTACAGTATAGTCTGGGAAAATATGGTATTGCTCTTAAAATATATGCCCTAAATCGCGGAGCAATCAATTTAGCAAAATATTTAACAGACTAAATATTTAGTTTTGAATATAAATATTCAGCTTCGTGAGCTTTAGCTTTTTTTAACTGACAATCTAAATATTAAGTGTGGAACTTTTATTTATTTTTTTTTATAAATGAGTGACAGCGAAAAAAATGTAATGGAAACAATGACGCCCTTTTTTATCTCTTAAAACTTGCTGAACAACCATGAATATTGCTCCTAACGGTAGACTGCCTAACTTTACAAACGGCACTAATATGGATCCAACCACAAATTATTTATTGAACAAAAAATATATTTTTCCCCAAAATCTGCGTGTTTCTATTAAAGCAAATATCTTTTTGTAATAATTTAAACTTTGACAGAAAAATGCCTTTTGTCGTATTTTGTTAATCGTACAATCAGAGGTGTCAAGTATCCACTTTTTACTTGTAAGTTTTGCTTCTGATGATAGGCTGATGGTACTAAAAAACAAACAAAAAAAAAAACATTAAAATAATTAGTTTTATCCAGACAAGTAATTTATTTGTGGTTGGACTCGGTGCTGCCCCAACTTGTTGCTCACCACATACCAGAACAAATAGTTTTTCAAGATGATGCAAAGTTAAATGTGAATCTGTTACCATTAATTATGAAACTAAGAAAATGAAGTAAGTTATCATCCAAAATTATAGAAAAATGTTCCTTTAATAGGGTAGAGCAGCAAAGCTTCTGACCTTAAAAGTTTTTACTGCATTGCTTTTACTTTTATACTTTAAGTAGTTTTAAAAAATGTTACTTTTTCACTTTTACTGGAGTAAAAAGCTGAAGTTGATCCTCTAACTTCTACAAAAGTGTTTTTAAACAGTATGATTTATACTGGAATAATAAACATGAATACTTTGGACAGCTCTGCATACAATTATGAGACACAAATATGCAAAATCTGCGAAATAAATATGATTGCAGCGGAAAGTATTTTCCATTGCTGAAGTCATTTAGGCAGTAAATACACCACAAGCGTAACAATGCAGCAAACTGTTCCGGTGTTGATAACTTTAGGCATCGTAGAAAAAGTAGAAGATGGAAACTGGAGAGTATACGTGTCTGAAACTAGAAACTTATCTTAAATTAGGGACAGCGTTGCGTCTCACAATACGGCTGTTGAACAAGAATAATACAGTTTGACGTTTGAAATGCAAACATTCTGCTTTGCTGCAGTGATGCCCTGCTACGCGTCCGGTAAATTTGCTGCTTTAGGCATTCAGAGCCTTGCACAGCTAAAGGTAGCATTTTGACCCTGTCCCTTGATTTTCATGCATATTTTCTCCAAGCAGCATGTTTCTTTAATGATGAATGATGCAAGCAGAAGAGCAACAGTTTTTTTAAATACCAGCATCTGTTCCAGCAGTTTCATGGCACACCAGACATCATTTCCATTTTCACCTGATTTATATGAACTGTTAGACATTAAAATCAATAGTTCAATGGAGAAACTCACCGTATCCTCCAGCTTGAATGGGGGTTTTAGGTGAAGCACAGGAGTACAGACTGAAGTCTTCCGTCTGAAAGCCGGCTCGGTTTAGGGAAGGCTCCGAGGCGCTGCGGTGGATTTTGGGTAATGAACGAGCCAGCAGCTCAATAGAGGCCAGAATCTGAGAGAATAGAAAGTCATCCCATCTTAGACCACTATACACTGTTCAGCATGCATTTATACAACCATTCATGCCAAATCAACTCAAATGAGCCCGGAATGCTAATTTTAGCAGCTAAAACTGGAGAAAAAGCCAGACATGCATGAGGAGAACCATCAGATGCAGAATCCAGTCCAGCTGGGATTTCTTCTCCTGTGATTCCTGGGCTGCTTTCCACTTTATCACCATGTGTTAAATAAAAAATCAACCCAAAATATGAAGATAAAATGAAGATTAGAGATCTTGTAGAACCAGAGGAAGCACCCGCCCACTGTGAGAGGATTGTGTCAAAATAATTTAACTAAAGATGGTAAAAATACTTTAGATTTAAAATAACAAAACAAGCTAATTTTTTCATTTATCTTTGCATTTAAACATTTTTTTTTTTATTGAAATACTATTTATATATATTTTTAAACTAAATAATAAAAACATGAATCCACCTTCACATTTTTACAAACTTTAGCCCAACCTTGCATTTCAACTGTAACTGTAACTTTTCGGTGTTAAATATTTGTTTTATTAGGCTGTGACAGAGCAAAGTATCCGATTCATCGTCTCCAACTTAAATGTTACTTTCAGTCTTTCTCTGTCTGCATATGTAGCTTCAGCATAATACACCGAATATAAGCCTAGGTTTTCCTTCAAAGCATCGTCTCCTCAGGTCTAAAGCTTTCCTTTCTTGGTGAAGCTTATAGTTAGCATGGCTCAGGTTTACGGGGGTATAGACCTGACTGACTGCGTCTCCTGATCTCCCATAACGAAGCTAGATCACAAAATGGCTTCCAGGCCCAAACAGTGCCCACCTGAGGGAAGAGAGGTCTCTCCTCTCTCTTCTTCTTCAAGCAATCTGCCATCAGTCTCTTCATGGCCTTGGGGCAGTTGCTGCGAACTTTGCTGAGGTCTGGGGAGAGATAACCTCGACCCACCATGAAGATGATCTGAGGGAGATTGAAACACGCTTAACTGAAACATGGTTAACTGAAACACGGTTAACTGAAACACGCTTAACTGAAACACGCTTAACTGAAACACGCTTAACTGAAACACGGTTAACTGAAACACGGTTAACTGAAACACGGTTAACTGAAACACGGTTAACTGAAACATGGTTAACCAGCTAAAAGCAAACATTAACAGCAAACTTAGCTGTGAGCAACATGATAGGGGCTAAATTAAATAACCTGCTGTGTTGGTGAATGATTTAACCCCTTAGCTCCCAGCTTCTAATAGATAGAACAAAACCAATTGCAAACCCAAACACCTTAGGCCGGTAAAATAATATAAATCCAAGCTGCTTGTGATGCATCTCTAAGATATTTTAGTTTATGGAGGTATGTTTACACACTGTCAGTTTTACACAAATTGTCCTATGTCGCTTCAAATATGTGCAAAATTCCATTAAAAAAATGCTGTTTTTAATATGCTATATTTTGTGTATAATTCATAGTCAACCTCTCAGACTCACTAAACTTGTTCATGTTGTGGACAACTGGTTCCGTTTTAATGAAAATCCTCCTCTTGGGCAGTTTTTCATAAAACCAGATGTAGTATTTGCAACGGATGCTTTGATTGGATGAAAAAAAAGAATTGATTGATGGTGTAATTTATTTATATACATTTGTAAAGTCGCAAGCAAAGAGACAGAGTCCAGCGAGTGAAGAAACAGCTGAGCGAATCGCTGCTGTTGAACTGGCGCAGAGATGGAAATCAACGGCAGGACAGTGGGCCGAGCGCGAGGACAGCGGGCCGAGCTCAGTGGGCCGAGCGCGAGGACAGCGGGTCAAGAGTGTATCAGACAGGCTTTGAGTGCGCACGTTTTATGTTTAAATTGTGAATACCTGACCCATCACGCGCACGGATTGGTGCCTGTGCGCTTAAACCAATGGCCCAATCGTTACGCCATATATGCCACGAAATGCCTGAAGAAGAAAACAAGTTGTGAAAATGACGAGTTCTAATATGATTACAGATCGATTATCTGAGTTTTTATTGACTTATAATCGAGTCGAGATTCTAAAGAGCTACAATATGTTGGGTTTGTTTACAGATTTGCTTCCTGTTCGAAGCAGAACAAATTGTGACGTAGAAACGGCCGGATGGGGGGAGCTAAGTGGTAACATAGGAGGAATGGCTTTGAACATTACGATGGTTTTAGCGATGTTACCCTCCATGCTGTAACGTAAGTAAATAAGAACAATTAGCATTTCTTTCTCCTGGTTCATTGGTACTAAGATAAACTTATTGACTACATGGCTACAGTTTTATTACAGTCTTTTGTAATGCCCTAAAAACGATGATCCAGTTTTTGTCGCCTTTACAGTTCTTGCAGTTAATGCAATGAAGCGTTACCTGGTCTCTGTTGTTGATGTTGGAATAAGGGAGAGCTCCTGACATGAGCTCATAGAGCACAATGCCAAAGGCGTACACATCCGACTGGAAGCTGTAGGGATTCTTGTCCTGCAACCTGATGACCTCTGGAGCCTGGTGATATCAAACCGACATGTCATTCTTCACCTGATCAGAAACTATGATTCCACTAAAAATGCCCTCATTGGTCATTTCAAACACTCACCATCCACAGTATGGAACCAGAGAGCTGCTCAAACTGGTGGGAGCCACTCCAGCGAGACTTGACTGTGGCTAGACCAAAGTCACCAATCTTTACAGTCAGATCCTCATGGAGGAAAATATCTTGGACACAACGTCAAGGAAACAGTTTCTTCCCCCAAAGAACGCAAATATTTTAGTATTTTTAGGTCTATAAAGATTGAGAGTAAAGCGGACGCTAACAAGGATACTGTTGCTCTTCAGGTCTCTGTGAATGATGGACTTAGCGTGCAGGTAACTAAGGGGAGACAGAATGCATGTAGTTTACCCTTCTGGTGAAATGTGAGCATGTGCGTTTGGGGGGGTACTCACTCCATGCCCTGAGCCGTCTGCCGGGCGATGTCGATCAGCTTGATCATCTCAAACTTGGTCTCGATGATGTGCAGGTGGTGGTAGAGGCTGGAGCCTTCACACCACTGGGTCACAATGGCTAGCTGGGGCTTGGTGGTATAGCCCATGAACAGCAGGATGTTGACGTGACGTGTTTTCCTGATGAATCAAAACATAGTCAAGCTGTAAATGGATCATTTTTTTGGGGGGGTGGGTTGTTTTTGTGGAAGTGAGATTATCCGACGCTGTGTTAACACGTTGACCTTCTATTTGGGTGAGTGTGAGCCTCGTGATTAGAGCAGTGCACTTGTGCTCTGAGAAGGTTGCAAGTTCCTGGATTGATTCCCACAGACTGCCACTGTGGGTCTCTGAGCAAGACCCTTAACCCCGCACTGCTCCCGGGGCGCCGTACAATGGCAGCCCACTGCTGCCCAAGGGGACGGGTTAAATGCAGAGAGTGATTTCCATTGCTTTGTACTTGTAAGAGTGTAATGACAAAGTTGAATTTTATTATATCTACTTGCACACACAGAACAATGGCAGCTTGATGGAAAGCAGATGTGAGGAGAACTGTTTTTGCCCACAGAAGGATGGTTTTTCCAAGGTCCGTTCAGAGTTTAAAGTGTGTATATTGGTAAGCTTTCGAACTTTCATTTTTTTAACTACGTCAGACCTCTGTTGGCAAGAACATTTATTTCCTCTCTAAGGGAAGGCTGGGCAATTTGAAGAAAATCTAATACCACAATATAGTTGGGCTATAATCATGATATATATAACAATATATTTAATTACCTTAAAAAACAATAGAGTGTATCAAATTGCAGTGATAATGTTGGCTAGCCCCTGGCTAGCTCAAGAGTTAGAGCTCAACACAGGAGGTTCTGGTTTGTCCCCGCTGGGCTGCCAGGGTGGGTCCTTAGGCAAGATCCTTCATGCTAATGCCTTCCTCATTGTAACATTGTGTCTACCTTGTAAGTTGCTTTTTTCACAGTTAAATGCTTAGACATACTCCAACTTTTGGTTTAAAATTTTAAACATTTTATTTTAATCAGCTTAAAGGTTTTCTGCCACATTATTAGCCTTTGGTGTCAGTATTAGACCTTTAACAAGACCCCAGCAACCAGACAGGAAACCAACAAAAAAACATGCAATAATAAATACAATGTAAAATTAGAAAGGGTCTCTTTTGCTAGTTAAAAAAACAAACAAAAAATGCAGAATAAAAAAAAAAGCCTCAAATTACAAAAACAAAAGTCGAAATATCGCCCAAAAATTAGAGCATTATCAGAGCATCTCCAAACTATTAGCATTGATCTTTATGGGCTGGGAATTATGAAGAAAAAAAGTTGAACATTTCAGAAAATTGCCAAGTTTAGAAAATGCCTGCAAAACCTCTGAACACGACCACATCATATTAGAACACCTAAAATATATTGAAACATAAGGAGATAAAAAGCACCTGATTTCCCTCCATCTCTTCCTGTTTCTCTTACATGGGATCGCTTTTTCAAACGACAAGGCCTAACAGTCAATAAATCAGCTTCACAGCCGGCCCTATTAAACCAAGCTGGCCTTAATATATGTCCCAAAACAGAAAGGTCTTTTTTCTAGCCTCTTAAAACGCTGAAAAAAAAAGACGTTATTTTAAATATTTTGGTTATACAGATAAAATGAAGATTATTTCCTATTTTCAACTATAGTTTTTAGTTTTGCATTTGAATGCAAAGTCTAACCAAATAATTTGACTTATCAGAAGGAGCAGAGTTACCTGAGGACTCCCACTTCGTTTTTAAAGGCCTGAAGCTGCTGTGGAGTGGGAGCGGTGACGTTCAGCATCTTCACAGCCACATCACCTGGGAGGAAAGGGAAGAGCCATCTGTTAGTCTTTTGTTCATGTTCAATTATCATGCCAGCCCACTAGGGGGCTCTGCAGGATAGGCTATCTCTTCTCTCGTTAGGACGTTGGCTGTATGTTGGTGGTAAAGAAATAAATAAAGCTCTCCCGAACTCATCCAGAAGTGGAGTTATATTTGGGCTAACAGTGGTAGCAGAGGATGGTTAGTAACTACAGAGTTCCGCCAACATTTGAAGAAGGAAAGTCTTATGAAAGCTGGAAGAATGAAGTCAATATGTGGACGAGAGTTAGCGACTTGGAAAAAAAGAAACAAGCTCTCGCCGTTGCTCTGGCGCTATCCGGGAGGGCGCGAGACACCGCTATGGAAATTCCCGTAGATGATTTAAATAAAGACACTGGAATGGTCACGTTGTTGACTCTAAATTGGTCACGTTGTTGACTCTAAATTAGATAATTTGTTCCTTAAAGAGGAAAAGGACATGATATATGAAGTATACTCAGAGTTTGATCGGATCAAAAAAGACGCAAGCACATCCATGGTGGATTTTATTATTGACTTTGAACAGCGTTATTCGCGCATGAAAAAATACAAAATGGAGCCACCCGATGCAGTTCTGGCATTTAAGCTTTTGGATACTTCGTGCTTGGATGTGACAGACAGGCAGTTGGCTTTAACAGCATGCTCAGATGTGACGTTTGCTTCAATGAAATCCGCTTTAAAAAGAATATTTGGTGATAAGAAAAAAAGTGAAACAGCAGAGAGCATCAAGCAGGATTCAGTGTTTGCAACAGAACAACAAAGACAGAAAGGCAGGACTTGGAGGCCCAACTCATGGCAAAAGACCCCACAACCCGGCACCAACCCATTGGACAGGTATGGGAAACGATCTAAGTGTGCTGTGTGTCAAAGTACCTATCACTGGGCCAAAGATTGTCCACATAAAGCAGAAAGTATAAAAATCACTGAAGATAACACAGATGTGGAAGAATGCAATATTACTCTGTACACCAAAGAATCACCAACAGATGCAGAAATATTCATGACAAAAAGTTTTGGTTCAGCAATAATAGACACTGCTTGCACTAGAACAGTTTGTGGTAAAGAATGGCTGGATAACTACAGAGCTACACTGCAGCAAAAAGGGGTCAAGACTATGAGAGAAACAGAAATGAAAAGCCACAGGCCATTCAAGTTTGGAGATGGAAAAATAGTGTACTCCATCAAAAAGGTAAAGATACCAGCCAAGATTGGCAACACACAATGTAACATCGACACAGAAGTCGTTCCGTCCAACATCCCACTGCTTTTGAGTAAAACGTCACTAAAGAGAGCAAAAACTGTTTTGGACATGGAAAGAGACAGAGCAATGATGTTTAACCAGCCAGTGCAATTGGACTTCACCAGCTCTGGACACTACTGTGTGAACATTGTGGATAAAGAAAGTAAAAGTCCTACTCACTCTGATCAATTGTTGGTGGAGGAAGAAATACTGGCTATAACAGATAAAATGAACCCAAGTGAGAAGACCAAAGTTCTGGAGAAACTTCATAAGCAGTTTGGACATGCTTCTGCTGAAAAGCTGAAACAGCTTTTAAACAGTTCTGGCAACAAAGATACAGACTGTAACAGCCTCCTGCAAAACATCATAAACCAATGTGAAGTATGTCAGAAATATTGCAAGACCAAACCTAAGCCTGCTGTTGGCCTGCCACTAGCGACAACATATAATGAGACTGTAGCTGTAGACCTACATGAGCTTGAGCCTGGAGTGTGGTATTTACACATCATTGACCAGTTTACCCGTTTCAGTGCAGGTAGTGTTTTGACCAGCAAAAGGTCTTCTGAGATCGTCAAACATCTTATTCATGACTGGATTAGTGTACATGGACCACCACAAAAGCTATTCAGTGACAATGGTGGTGAGTTTAATAATGAAGAAGTGAGAGACATGGCTGAGAACTTTAATATTGAAGTCAAGACAACACCTGCTTACAGTCCCTGGAGCAATGGGCTGTTGGAACGCCACAATCAAACTCTGACGGAGATTATATTGAAAGTAAAAACAAGTACTGGGTGCGACTGGAGCACCGCCATGGACTGGGCTCTAATGGCAAAGAACTGTATGCAAAGCGTCCATGGATACAGCCCCCATCAACTTGTGTTTGGGCAGAATCCCAACCTACCTTCAGTGTTGATGGATAAAGCCCCAGCTCTGGAAGGGACTACTAAAAGTGAATGGGTGGCCAAGCACATCTCTGCCCTACATGCTGCAAGAAAAGCTTTTACAGAAGCAGAGTATTCAGAGAGAATACACAGAGCCCTAAAGAAACAGCTGCGACCCACAGATGAACAATATAGACTTGGAGACAAAGTGTTCTACAAACGAGTGGACTTCCCTGAATGGAAAGGACCAGGAGTGGTTATTGGGCAGGATGGTGCAGTGGTGTTTGTTAGACATGGAGGCACCTGTGTCAGAGTGCACCGACTCAGGTTGAGGGAGATTACTCATGAGGATGAAGAACATCAAATTACTGGTGATGACAACATTCAAGGACAACCTACAATGGACATTAATGAAGAAGAGACAGAAGAAAATCTTGGACATACAAGCACAGAGACACAGCCTGCAGAAATGGACAGAGACACTGTGGATATGCAAAGACCGCACACGGAAACAGAAAGACAGCAGACTGGCAGCATCAACGTAAAGCCTGGTGAGATTGTGACATTCACTAATGCAGAGGGTGTATCACAAACAGCAAAGGTGTTGGGACGAGCTGGTAAAGCAACCGGGAAATACAAGAACTGGTTTAACTTGGAATAACTTGAGCCTACAGAGGGGGCTGGTAACAGTAAATCAGTTGATTTATCACAGCTGGAAAACCTTTGTGTTCGGTCTAATGTTGCTGAAATGGATACCCATGACAATATTTTTCTGAGCAAAGATATTTCACTGGATGCAGCAAAAGATGATGAAATAAAAAGTTGGTAACAAAACCAAGTGTTTGAAGAAGTCGAGGACAAAGGTCAAAAGTGCATCTCCACTCGCTGGGTGTGCACTATGAAAGAAAGTGAAAATGGATTAGT
The DNA here is from genome assembly GCA_030533445.1 of Cyprinodon diabolis. Classification (NCBI taxonomy): domain Eukaryota; kingdom Metazoa; phylum Chordata; class Actinopteri; order Cyprinodontiformes; family Cyprinodontidae; genus Cyprinodon; species Cyprinodon diabolis. Next base: position 1,592,545 of record CM060078.1, read on the forward strand.
ACCAAAGGCAAGGCTTGTTGCACGGGGATTCGAGGAACTACAAGTTTCTGACTTACAAAAGGACTCGCCTACCTGTACCTCAGAGTCACTGAGACTCCTAGTGGCAGTGATATGTCAGAAACGATGGAAACTTCACTCCATGGACATTAAATCTGCTTTCCTACAAGGAATGGAACTATGCAGAGACATTTTCATCAAACCACCTCCGGAAGCTAATAGCACAGGTGTGCTTTGGAAACTGAGAAAATGTGTGCATGGTCTAGCAGATGCTTCATTGTATTGGTACAACAGAGTAAAGAGCATCATGTTAGAAGCAGGAGGTGTTGTGTCTAAGGTTGATCCTGCAGTTTTCTACTGGCTTGATGAGAACAAGAATGTTATGGGTGTCCTTGCTTGTCATGTTGATGATTTTATATGGGGAGGATCCCAGTTTTTTTCAGAGTCAGTCATACCGAACCTTAGATCACAGTTTAATGTTGGTCATGAAGCTCATGAAACCTTCTCATATGTAGGTGTCAACCTTGTTACTTTGGGTACCAAGGTTAAGGTACATCAACAGACATACATCCAAAACCTGCAGCCTATCAACCTCTCACCCTCTAGAGCACCAGAGTCAGCTTCCCATCTCACTGAGGAGGAGAGGGAGCAGCTCAGCTCAAAGATAGGCCAACTGTTGTGGGTTGCAAGACAGAGCAGGCCTGATGTCATGTTTGATGCAAGTAAATTTGGCATCTAGTCTCAAACAGGCCACAGTACAGACCATATGTGAGGCAAACAGAGTTGTGTGTAAACTCAAAGCCAAGTCAGTTGAACTGAATTTTCAGCATCTTGGCGAAAACAGTAACTTAAAGATAGTTACGTTTACTGATGCATCTTTTGGGAACCTTTCAGATGGAGGTACTCAGGGTGGGCATCTCATTGTCTTGATGGGTGACAATGGTCAATTATCTCCCATTTCTTGGCAGTCAAAAAGGATTAAGAGGATTGTCAGAAGCACGCTTGCAGGTGAAACACTGGCTATGTCAGAGGGGATTGATAATGCTATTTTTGTCTCCACACTGTTTTCTGAACTGAGTGCTGGTAACACCTCACATTCTTTGCCTATAACATGTGTCACTGATAACTTCTCTCTTGTAGATGCGCTAAAGTCAACCAAGTTTGTTGCTGAGAAAAGGCTACGCCTGGAAATCAGTTCTATTAAAGAACAGATCCAAACTAAGAGAGTTCGTCAGGTTTTGTGGTCAAAAACTAAAGACCAGCTCGCCGACTGCTTGACAAAGAAGGGAGCATCCACAACTTTGTTACTTAAGGCTCTTTATGAAGGCTGTTGGGCCGTATCATAAATGTAGTAAGAAGCTTGTTCAAATTTAAAAAGTGAAGATTGGCTTAGCAGTATTGCTAAATAGCTGTGCTTTGCTATGTGTTGTTTTGATGCATACGTTCTGTATTTGATGCATTCAATTCTTTATGTATGTTTTGTTTATTTGTTGGTGTTTTTTAAGAAGAGAGTGAGATTGGTAGTCTTTAGTTTATGTTCAATTATCATGCCAGCCCACTAGGGGGCTCTGCAGGATAGGCTATCTCTTCTCTCGTTAGGACGTTGGCTGTATGTTGGTGGTAAAGAAATAAATAAAGCTCTCCCGAACTCATCCAGAAGTGGAGTTATATTTGGGCTAACACCATCAGTCACAGAGTAAATAACTTCTAATGAGCTGCTATGGTATAAACAAAACAGTTCCTAAAGATAAAATCCATTACAACAGAAGGCCGGCATTTAACAGCAAAGCAGTTAAAAGCTAAACCAAAAACACTGCAGCAGTTCTGAGGAAAAGGAAAGATTTGATTTCTCAAATTTTAGCTTCCTGTTAAATCCAGGAGAGAATTTAAAATCCTCATTCCTACACATAATAATCATGAGTATCTCGTTATCATGGTTACACCATCAACTGTTTTCTCCTGATAACGGGATAGTTATCTCGTTATCAGGAGAAAACAGTTATTGATTTTTTGAGATAACGATGATTAACCTGAGTAATGAATTAGGCTGGCCAACAGCCCTGGATTCCCAGTCCATCCATGCCTGCGAATGGCGCTAGACTTTAGGAGTGAGGGGTTACTATATATGGGCAAAAATGGCCGCTCCCAGACTCGGTGACTGCAACGAAAATTATGGTTTTTATTTATTTTACTGATTAACGCTAAATTCATTAAATATTAGCTTTACATATTAGTTTTAGGTATAAATAATGATCCATTGATTATTCCTTGCTGACTGGACTTTTCCTCTAACAGGTAGCAAACAACCACTTTATACCCAGAGACGTCTGGGTGGCTGTACTGGCTATTACTTTATTTGTAATATAAAAATATGACCGTAATTGTCATAAAAAGGATACGCCCTCTGCTGCTGAATCTGGAGGTTTTATGACATACTTTCAAATATCATTCACCTCTTGGGGTCTGGTTTCTTTAGTGGGATAACTTATGCATTTATGCAAAGGTAGAGAAGAGCAAATGGCAGAGCAGATCCTGCTCAGTGCTTTGGTTGAACTCTGACATTCACTTATGAACTGATAATCAGTTGGGTTTTTTTTCAAACTAGTTAAACCCCAAACTTGGGGTAGGATCTTACCATGCCACTTTCCTTTAAAGACCGTTCCAAAGGACCCGGAGCCTATCCTCTGACCCAGGGTGATCTGACCCTCTGGAATTTCCCAATCGTCGCTGGAGTCCCTCCTTCCCAAAGTTTTCTGTTCCACAGGACAGGGGATCAGTAAAATCACACAATTTCTCTGCAGTGCCATGCCAGCACCTCTGACAGACTCACCATTTTATTACGATCCTCAGATGACGAGGAAGACTTCCGCTCCCTTTGTTGGCAAGGTGACTTCTGTGGGGCTTTAACGTTGGTCAGAGAGCCGGGAAGAGATGCTGGAGGTGTGGCAGACAGCCCAGTGGTCGAGCCTGGAGAGGAACAGAAAAAAAGGGTGAGGAGCGCTGGAAAAGGAAAAGTCTCTGCAAAATGTTCGAAGCTTGAGAGGATGACGGTGTTGAGATGCTAGCCTAACGTGTCCGTTCATTTCCCAAAGCTGTTTGCTGACCAACACTCTTTAAACATCCACTAGACAGATGAAAATATTCTCCCAGATGGATTTATTTATGGAACGTCTTTGTCTTCATATCTGCGTGGTTTGACTCGGGGATGTAACATAAAAATGGCTGAAGAGCTTCAGATATGCGTGAGACACAGTGTTATTCAATCTAAAGTGGTTCATCGCCTTTAATACTCTAAAGAGAAATTGGCTAAGATTTCTCCTGAACTAGACTGTTCAGGGCCTGCTTGAAACTCACCCATTTCTGGAAATCTATATTAGAGCATCCAATATAGATTTCCAGAAATGGGCCCTTTCTGGAACCAGCTTGACACCCCTGCTCTAGCCACTATCCTCCAATACCATCTAGAACCTTTTCCTCTGACTGCAATCTTTGGCGTCGTTCTAGCTGGTGCACATCTACCTGCCACTCACACATGTAGTGGCATACCCTACCTTAATAGCAAGGGGATTAATACTGTTCAAATGGAAGGAGGCGTCCCGTCCAACTTATGCTTATTGGATTAAAGAGTTTATGCAGTCATTAAAACTAGAAAAGATTAGATACACTGTAAGAGGCTCTATATCCAAATTTAATTCAACTTGAAAACTTTATTTCTAAACTTCATGGTGATCTTAATTACTTGTTAAAACACATTTAACTTTAAGCTTAAAGCCATTCCCCTTTTTTATTTATTTAGGTTTCTATCTTCTTTTAGTTATTTATTTATTATTATTTTTATTATTATTTTATTTTACTCTATTTCCAGTTTGGGTTATACCCTTGTTATGAATGACTCCGGACTACTTTCAACTTCCTCTCAACAACAGCCGTTTGTTTTCTTCAAGTAGAAACTGTTGTTTTTCGCTAAAATCTTTACTAAAGTCATTTTCAAGATCTTCTATTTGTCCTCAGATCTTAATAAAAAGAATAAAAAGAAGATCTGAGTCTTTTTGTGTCATCTTGTTAAATGGCAGAGCTCAGACTTAGAATTTTTTCTTTTTCGAATGAGAATGATTGTTTTCCACATTCAGCCAATTTACGATTTCCAAAGAAACATAAAATAATAGCAAATATTGGTAATGATATGTTGAGACTCCATAATGGAAATACAGTCTGTCTGAGTGGCGTTGCCATATGAGGACACAATCAGAAGCAGCGGGGCCCCGAGCAGATCTGGTACCTACAGAGCGCATTTTACAAACTTACAGAATAATCCTCATATATAGAGAAAGTAAAGAAAATCAGTGTATACTAACGCGGAGCCCATCTTTATTGAGACGGATAATAAAAGTTCTTTGGACACTGTTAGAAACCACTGAGTTATGATTTCTAAACCTATTGAACCATTTCAATGACCTCCAAATAATATAGTCTAGAACTATTTATATCTCTGATGGTGTTTTTACGACAAAGTGTTAGGGCCAGGCTAGTATTTTCTTTTTCTTTTAATACAAGAATAAAGTCATCGCATTATGAAACATTATAAAGTGGTAATATTATAAGAATGAAGTCGTAATAGTACCAGAATAGGTTGCAAGATTATCGGAATAAAGTCATAAATTTAAAAGGATAAAGTCTTGGGACTATTGGAATAAAGTCATAAAATTATTTCACAAATGTTCAAGAATGAAGTTGCAACACTTTCAGAATAAAGTCATTAAATCACGAGGATAAAGTCTCAACATCATCAGAAGAAAATTATAAAATTACGAGAATAAAGTCACAAAATTATTGGAATGAAGTCAAAAAATTATGAAGATAAGTTGCAACATTATCGAAATAAAGTCATAAAATTGCGAGGATAAAGTCACAAGTGTACAAGAATAAAGTTGCTATACTATCACAATAAAGTTTTTAAATTATGAGGATAAAGTCGCAACATTATCAGAAAGAAGTCATAAAATTACAAGGATAAAGTTGCAACATTATCGGAATAAAGTCATAAAATTACGAGGATAAAGTCACAACATTATTGGAATAAAGTCAAAAAAATTATGAGAACAAGTCGCAACATTATCAGAATAAAGTCATAAAATTGCAAGGATAAAGTCTTGGGACTATTGGAATAAAGTCAGAAAATTACAAGAATAAAGTCACAAATGTACGAGAATAAAGTTGTAATCCTATAAGAATAAAGTCTTTAAATAACGAGGATAAAGTCGCACCATTATCGGAATATAATCATACAATAATGAGGATAAAGTCACAAAATTATAAGAATGAAGTCATAAAATTACAAGGATAAAGTTGCAACATTATCGGAATAAAGTCATAAAATTGCAAGGATAAAGTCCTAACACTATCGGAATAAAGTCATAAAATTACGGGAATAAAGTCACAAATGTACGAGAATAAAGTTGCAATACTATCAGAATAAAGTCTTTAAATTTCGAGGATAAAGTCGCAACCTTATCGTAATACAATCATAAAATTACGAGGATAAAGTAGCCATATTATCGGAATAAAGTCATAAATTTACGAGAATAAGGTCACAAATGTACGAGAATAAAGTTGCAATACTATTATAATAAAGTCTTTAAATTTCGAGGATAAAGTCGCAACATTATCGTAATACAATCATAAAATTACGAGGATAAAGTAGCCATATTATCGGAATAAAGTCATAAATTTACGAGAATAAGGTCACAAATGTACGAGAATAAAGTTGCAATACTATTATAATAAAGTCTTTAAATTACGAGGATAAAGTCGCATCATTATCGGAATGAAGTCATAAAATTACGAGGATAAAGTCACAACATTATTGGAATAAAGTAAAAAAAATTATGAGAACAAGTCGCAACATTATCAGAATAAAGTCATTAAATTGCAAGGATAAAGTCTTGGGACTATTGGAATAAAGTCAGAAAATTACAAGAATAAAGTCACAAATGTACGAGAATAAAGTTGTAATCCTATAAGAATAAAGTCTTTAAATAACGAGGATAAAGTCGCATCATTATCGGAATAAAATCATAAAATTATGAGGATAAAGTCATAAAATTATCGGAATGAAGTCATAAAATTATGCGGATAAAGTTGCAACATTATCGGAATAAAATCATAAAATTATGAGGATAAAGTCACAACATTATTGGAATAAAGTCAAAAAATTACGAGAACAAGTTGCAACATTATCAGAATAAAGTCATAAAACTGAATGGATAAAATCACAACACTATCAGAATAAAGTCATTACATGCATAAATGATAATATTTTACACAAAAAAATCTAATAAAATCTCTGGTCCTAATACGCTGTTGTATGTTTTAATAAAGCATGAAGGTTAAAAAAATAAAATAAAATACTTAAGTTTCTGTGCGTAACAGACAATCATTGAACTTTCCTTCCTCTGGTTCTTACCTCCCTCTGACCTCTGCAAGCCCTGATCCCGAATAAGGTCCTGAGAAAACAGAACAGAAAACATCTAAAAAACATTTTCTATTATAAGCAGTGATTCACAGCAGCTTTGTTTGACTAATGTGAATCTTTAGCCATCATGTTCATTAATCAGCCTGACTTTTCTAGCTGATTCACATGTTCTAAGATCACAGATTTTCAGGAGAATAATGCTTTATAGGTTCTTATTAATAATGACCTGGAAGATTGAACACATAGAATCTAAAGTTAATATAAGAACAGAACGATTCAGAGGAAGGTCATGTGATTATTCTCCTATGAAACGCCAAAAACTTTACTGCAATTCTTCGGGAGTAAACCTCGTCTGAAAAATATAATTAATGGATAACAATTTTAATCGTATGGCTTCAAACTAGGGCTGCAACTAACGATTATTTTAAAAATCGATGAATCGGCCGATTATTTTTTCGATGATTAACCTCTTTATTCCAAAATAAACATTTTAGACAGAACAAACAAGCACACAAGTACAGGTTGCTCATTAACTGTACTGGTGCAATATGAAAAATAAATGTTTGTGTTAAAACTAAGCAAACTTACATGAGAAATGTAGCTGTACATCCACAAAATATAGGCTACTTTGTTTCATAAAGTGCAAAAAAAGACATTTTTGTTTTTAAAGCCCCTAAGGGGTTCAAACAATAGGCCCCCCCATTTCAACACATGAGGTTTTTTTAGACTAGAAGAGTTCTGCCTTTTAAGACAGGAAAGTATAGCAGTTAAAGTTGCTACTTGAGAAAATACTGAACCATAGAGATAAAAATAGCCTGTGATTCAAATTATAAATTGTATTTGGAATAAAAATGAGAGAACTAGGGGTGCTAAAAAACACATCCTCCAAAGACAGATATTTACATGGGAATGTAGCATATAATTAATTGACATATTACTGATCTTGCTGGATTTTATTCTGCTTTACTTCCATAAATTGCAGGATCTTCTTTACTTTGTCTTTGCCAGAAGATTTAAACTTTAAAAGCCTTGCCCTCATAATTTGCAAGTTAATTTATTTATAAAGTAAATATAAACGCTGCTTAAGCTAATTCAAATGAAATTAAAAGTAAAATAAGTAGCCAACCTTATCACTGTCTGTAACCTACTAACACGGTAAAGAAAGCATCAGATGAGCTACCTGAGAAACTAACGTTACGTTTCCACACTTTAAAACCAAACAAACATGGCCGCTCACCCTGCTGATCAGCTCTCTTCACTGCCATCGAAGGCTCCAACGTGTTTTCTTTTCAGGTGCTGCGTCATAACAGTGGTGCTTCCGCGCCATGTTCATTTGTTTTGACAAAAGTTGTATGTTAAGAATTTTTTCGCTTTACAAAGCGCAGGCTATTTTAATTATTATTTAATTTGCACCGTCAATCCCGGCGCATGCGCGCTTCATTTGCAGTCTGGACACTGAGGGGAAACATCCTGCGGCTCTGACTGCAGCGCTGAGAGGGACTCCTGCGGGAGAACGGGGTTGGGATGGGGAGGCGCCCCACGGCAGAGAAGGAACGATACATGCTTTCACGTAAGAGTCTCCAAAAGCCGCCAGTGACACCGTAAAAAGTCGCCAGTCGCCGAGTTGGCAACACTGCACCTGCGGCGCTGACTCCCTCTGCCGTATTTTTTTTTCAAGTGGATGTGATGACGGCGGCGGAGGATGACGCATTAATCGCTCGACACAACTAATCGATGATGAAATTCGTTGCCAAAGCTTTTAAAAGTCGATTTTTATCGATTCGTGCCAATCAACATGCTCATCAATTCACTAGCTACACTGGTTCTCTTGTGGGGATTTTATTTTGGAAAATCATCCATCATCAATTCATCCACTCAGTTTTAAAAACAAGCCTCTTGTTATTCGTCAATGCTGGTATTTGCAGGCTTTACAGATAATGGTACTGATGCAACATTTTTCTCCAATGATGGGCTTTTACAAACGCGCCACATCAGATTCAACAAACCTCCTCAATGCAAGTAGATGATTCAGAAATTATCCTCATATACCTGATACAGTCCACCTGTGCAAAATTCGAGGCTATGATGATAAATGTAAATCTGCATAATGACCACCCAGTTATTTCCATATTAGGCTATGAATGAACATGCAGCTACTCATTCGGACAAATGCTTAGAAGATGAAAAAAAAACTTTAAAGGTTCGCGGATCGAGTTTCTGCTGACTGAGAGATGAGCAGCAGAATTAGAGGACTAGTAAAGTAAAGTTACTTTCCAGGTCCTTTATGTTTGGCTGTGACACCACCCTGGAGAGAAATATCAGCTGTGCTGCTGCTATTAACACCTTTGATTATATAGGTTTTTTATCTTGGCCTGTTTTTCCGGTGTTGTCCTGTTTCTCTGACTGTCACACTGAGCCTGGTTCTGCTGGAGCTTTCTATCTTTTCAAAGGGAGTTTTTCCTCTCTACTGTCACTACAAGCATGCTTAGTGTGAGGGATTGCTGAAGAGTCAATTAATCGATGCAGATAGAAAACTTTGAATCAATCTGACTGGATGATCTGCTGAACTGGAAAGTGTCTTGAGATGTGTTGTGAATTGGCAATATAGAAATAAACTGAATTGAAATTAAGAAAATAAATAACAAGAGCTGAAAATAAAAATGGTTGGGCTGTTAAAGAAGTAAAACTGACATAAACATTTGATCCAGATGTTTGCAATCTCTTCGTCTCATAATACATTAAAAAGTTCAAATTGGAAATTCAGGCAGAAAGTCGGACAGACCCAAAAATCTCTGCAAAAAGGAGCTCTGCAGAACTTTCTGTTCCAGATGTTATTTCAATAGTAGCTTGATCTCACATAGAGTCGCTGACTGTTCTTTCTTTGGGCCAAATGACTTCTAATGAAACCAGAGACCCTGGATCTCCTAATGCCAGCTGCAGGTGGAGTGACCCAGAGTTTTGTCAACAGCCAATAAAATTGCAGAGCTGCATAATATAGAATGTTGCAGCCTAATAAAGTAAATAATTGGTTCAAAGTAACAACAAATGTGGTCATTTAGTGAAAAACTGGGTTTGGATAATAGCTGACTGATGGAACTATGTCAGTCTGGAGAACTTGGAGAATTAGTTTGTAGCTGATAAAAGATTAGAAATAAGAGAGAAATTGTGTGAATGAGATTTTCTCTTAAATCACCAATATAAACGATTTAAGAACCAATTCATTCGTACGAATGCTTCTTGCATAGGACCAATTGGATCTAGATAAAAAGCTGTAAACTGGACCTCCACTGAATAGCATCAAAAGCTGGAAATCATTCATAATGTTGGGCTTTTCTAGCAGACTCACATCGATGTTGACAGGCTCAATGGTGTTGATATGGACATTGGGGGCAGAGGAAGAACGATCTCTCTGGCCAAACTGGTTGCGATGGTCCTCCTCACTCGTCCGAAAACTAGTTGGGATGGGGATAGACTTTGACGGCGACACTGTAGTGTGGTATAAAGATCTGAGGAAGAAAGAGTCCCATCATTTCCCCCTGATGCAGCTTAACATGCACATCTGGAATGTATTATTCTACAACACCCAGCATGGAAAGCATGATCGCCACCATATTTATATTTGAACAATATCACACACAATAAATTAATCCGTCTTTAAAAGCTGTACATTAAATCAATATTATATACACTTTGTGTTATCTTTGTTTTGTTTGCTGATATGTCCTCTGGGTTTGGAGAAAATATTGAAACTGAACAAAGCCAGTCATCCTGGTTTGCTCTTTATTTGTCTTAACTGTCAACATAATCAGGATTACATCCCCTGGTTTAAGATTTGCTGGCTGATTAACTAATTGGGTCTCGGCTTAAATACAAACAACTCATATTTATTGGATTCATTTTGTTATTTCTAAAGAAAGTTTCTATTTTTAATAATAAATATTACAATAACACTAAATTAAATGCTTGTATTTAAAACTTTCCTAAAAAATGTTAACACCAGTTCTGATGAAAATAAAAAAGAGAGATCATATCTCTCCTATCCTGGCTTCTCTTCATTGGCTTCCTGTTAAATCCAGAATAGAATTTAAAATCCTCCTTCTCACATATAAAGCCTTAAATGGCCAAGCTCCATCTGATATCAGAGATCTGATTGTTCCTTATGTTCCTAACAGAGCACTTCGCTCTCAATCTGCAGGTTTACTAGTGGTTCCTAGAATTTCTAAAAGTAGAATGGGAGGCAGATCTTTTAGTTATCAGGCTCCTCTCCTGTGGAACCAACTACCAGTTTTAGTCCGTGAGGCAGACACCCTGTCTACTTTTAAGGCTAGGCTTAAAACTTTCCTTTTTGATAAAGCTTATAGTTAGGGAGGCTCAGGTTATCCTGAGCTATCTCTATAGTTCTGCTGCTATAGGCTTAGACTGCTGGAGGACATAGGGACCCCTTTTTCATCATTCTGCTTCATTCTATCTCTATTCTCCCACTCTGCAGAATCTGTTAGTTCAATCTCTAACGTTCTGCTCTCTCTGCTTTTTCTCATAGTAGCTTCATCTGGTCTGTTCCTGTTTGGCTGTGACTCCATCCTGGAGAGAAATATCAGCTGTGCTGCTGCCATCAACACCTTTGTTTCTAGATGTTGGAGATCGGCCTGTTTTCCAGTGTAGTCCTGTTTCTCTGACTGTGACTAACTGGATGTGCTCTCTTCATCCTCATACATGGGAGCTGGCTCGGAGCTCGTCTGCCTGGCTGTGTGTTACAGTTGCCTTTTGTATCTATGCTTCTTTTTGTATCTCTGCTTCTGTCTCCTTGAACCCCAGTCGGCCTCAGCAGATGGCCGCTCACACTGAGCCTGGTTCTGCTGGAGGTTTCTTCCTGTTCAAAGGGAGTTTTTCCTCTCCACTGTCGCTACAAGCATGCTTAGTGTGAGGGATTGCTGAAGAGTCAATGAGTCGATGCAATCAGCTGGTTTTCCATAGATAGAAAACTTTGAATCAATCTGACTGGATGATCTGGTGAACTGGAAAGTGCCTTGAGATGACATGATGTGAATCGGTGCTATAGAAATAAACTGAATAGAATTGAACCTAGCATTGGGCTGAGGGACGTTTATTGCCTCCCTATACTAGGCAGGGATGTTTGGACAAACGGGACAGAATATTTAGTGCATTGCAATAAAATAATGACTAAGACAATGCTGCTAGTAAAGAAATACAGGATCTAGACCTACAGAAAAACACAACTTCAATGAGACCAATGGTTGGAGTAAGGAAAATCAAGGTTTTATTGCACAACTTCCAGTTTAAGCCTGTTTGCTGACTCCTAAATATCCACCTGAGTTAAAGAGGTGCTTACCCAGTGGATTCTGAAGGGGGTAGTGATGGACAGAGCTCAGATACAGGGGTGGTTCCCTCTGAGGAAACCTCTTCCTGGCTGATCGGGTGATGCTCGAAGAACTTTGACACCAGCAGCAGACTGCAAAACAAACACATCAGGATCAAATCATTCCTTTAAAGATCACAAGGACGTGATCATTATTAATTCCCTCTGGGATTATTAAAGTATGTCTGATTCTGTCAGATTCAGATTCTGAGTTTAGAAATGGAGCTGAGAGGCTGCTCAGATGGAGAGTCAACCGGTTCCTCAGACTGAGGGATGTAGACCTGGAACACATGGCCAGACTTTTACAGCCAGTAAAAGTGAGACAACAGCACCATCCTGTGGTCAGAACAGTCAATCTTTACTGTATGAAACCAAAAACAGGAAGAAAACTAAAGAATATTCATCCTTGGTAGAAAATGGGAAATATTAAACATCTTTTTAAAGGATTGAAAAACATATTTACATCCATGGTGGGACTTGAATAAATCGCATTTTAATCCAAAACCATCTAATCGAAAAAACAAACCACCTTTTTAATTCAAAAACCCTTTTTCCTCCTTAAAATTGAATAATTAATTACATAAACACAATAAGTAAGTAAATAGATGGATTAAAACACATATTGTTTTAATCCATCTATTTAGGTCATTAAATCATCAGATCGGTTGAAAGTTATATTGATATTTTATACAATACCTGTAAGAAACGGTTTCTATAGAGGTGAGAACCTAAGACTGGTTTAATCCAAGCCTGGTTTAATCTACTAAGCCTGGCTTAATCTACCAAACCTGGCTTAATCTAAAACTGGTTTAATCAGAAGACAATCCAAGGAGAAAGTGTTATTTTTATGTAAAATGAAAGCGCTGCTTGGAATATGACCTAAATCTGTAATGTAAAGAAAAACTGTAAAGATAGTTCAGAGAAAAACTACATTAAATGAATCTCATGGAAAAATGAAGTGTAATATTGTATGTGCGGCTGTTTACCACTCAGGCTTCATATCCTTAATAAAGTTGCCACAGAGAAAAGGTGAGAGTTCAAAGGCTGAGTGACTCGCCACATTACCACAGTGGTTCGAGGGAGAACCCACTTTAACACAGCGTGGCGGTACTGCTGGGAAACAAACACTCAGGAGCAGCTTTTTGATTAACTGGCTGCACAGACCAAGCTTCGATGTGACTTTCTTGATTTAAACCATTTTATATCCCATTTTGGTGACAAATGAACAATATAAAATCAATTAATTCGTACATTTGCCTCTAGTCACTTCAGCTGCCAATGAAGTAAGGGATTAATGCTGCCTTCATGAGGTTAGGAAAGGTGTGTTGTGTTCAAGTGCTTTTATTGTGGTAGGAGAAGAGGAACATGTTGGATCCAAAGATTATCCTGACCTGCTAGCAAAAAACACAGCAGGCAGGTCCAACATACCGCTGTGGAGAAGTTTAAAGCTAGATTTGGATACAAAAAGATTTCCCTGCTTTAAACATCCCAAGGAGCTCTGAGCAGCAATAATAATGAAATGGAAGGAGCATCAGATCACTGGGAATCTATGAAGACCTGCCATCCCTCTGAACCTTCAGACTGATCAGATATGCAGCCAAGAGGCCCATGATCCCTCTGGAATAACTCCAGAGACCTACAGCTGAGGATGGAGACTCCGTCACTAGGACAACAATCATTCTATACTGCACAGATCTGGCCTTTATGGGAGGAAGACATTTCTGAAAGATATCAAAATGTTGGGAAATACTGCCACAAATGAGATTGAATTAATGCTCTGAATCACACACCAAAACCCCCCTTCTCCTCCTCCTTTTGTTGACCCCCCCCTCGCACTGTTGCAGCTGAGACAAAGACCCCCTTTGTCAAAGAGAGACTCCAGGATTTTCCAGCTCCCTCTGAACAGTCAGCTAACTCACAGACCAATCAGCTGAAAGAAAAGCTGTGATCTCAGCAAGACCAACCCCCCAGCATCACTCAGATTTAAAAACTAGTAGCAGCAACAACACTCCTTTTTTTCCCCGCTGCAAGCTGTTAGGAGAGACAAAATTCTATATGGGATGTTTCCTGGAAGGTAGTGGAATCAACTTCCTCTTTTCCTGCCGTCAAAGCCACGGACTTCAGTGATTATCGTGGCGATATCCCCTGGAAGCTATCTGAAAGTAGCTTTCCGCTTTCCTGCCGTCAAAGCCACGGCCTGCAGTGTATAATCGTGCCTTCCCGCTGAATTGGGTGAGAAAGAACAGAGTCTCTTTCTGCGTGATGTTTGTCGAATTCCCCTTTTGAGGACCGGCACTGCAGATACGCTCTGTGCTCTGTTACACCACAACGCAAAAGGGGAAAATCACGAACTAGCTGTGGGTCTAGATACGGCAAAGGAGGAGTAAAAAGGGGGGCAAGTTTGTCCGACAACGGAGGGACATGAGTGTGAAAAAGTGCTGGCATCAAGGTGATAAAAGGGTGCCAGCATTCTGGCTCACCTCACTCTTCTAGATGCTCCATCTTCACGAGCCTTTTTCTGCAATGGCAATCATACAAACAAAAGAAGCCGCTAAGGTACCAAACAGGAGAGCGGATGGAGATCTGACCAATCAGAGGCCTCCTGTCTGCGGCACTGTCTGCTGTCACCTACAATTTGGGAGAGGTGCAGCAGAGTGTCTGTGGAGGGGGCGGGGACATCTCTGCGTTCACTGCGACACTTATGCAGACAATCTATTTTCGAAGTATAAATCAGCCTTAACCCCTCCCTCCTGCCATCTTCCAGCAGTGACGTCACGGTGCGGTAAGCCTAGCGCCATTCTCCCCGCTTTACAAGCTAAATCAATGGGAACTACTAGACACATCTGCAATCAACAACAATTATTGAAGATTTCCAGAGGACTTCACCATTGAAATTCACCAGAGCTATAGTGAAACTGACAATGCCCACGTGCATGGCAGCTGGATGCTGGAATACATCGGGTAAAAGTGGAAAAAAAAAGAGTTATTCCACCTTTCTGATTCCTGATCCTCCACGGACGGGTTGGTCGTTGGATCGCCAACTTGAAGAGGGAGGATTTGCCATCGAACTTCTGGCCAGAGAAAAAACCCGTAATATGTAGCCAACATTTGGAAGAAGAATGTTTTCAAGATGACTTGAGTAATAGCACGTTGTGACAAACACCAGATACAGCACTGGGACTTGATCAACAGCCGATACCGCTAGGGGGGTGTGGGAAATAATCGTTTTGGCGATATATCGTGATATTCGGCTGCCCAATATAATATCGATCTTTCACTTCTTAGTATCGATTTAAAAAAAAAATGGTTACATAAAACAATTAATGGGAAAATGGGCTACCTCTGCACCCCCACTCTGGCAGAAAGCGCTGTGGAGCCCTTTAACTGTGCGTGCAGCACCAAATCTGTATTTGAGGCAGTCACAGTGGAAGAAAACCCCAAACTACATGGATGATAATACCTGATCAATATTTTCTGATGAAAATATACAGCACTTGCTGTTTTATCTCATCATTTGATTTTGATAGCTGGGAAAAATATGGCAATATATAGTGATACTGCATAATATCGTATCGTGACCCAAGTATCGCAACATGTATCGAATCGCAACACTCATGCCAATACTCGCCTCTAGATACCGCACCGTGACGTCACAAACCAGTAGGTGGCAGTAGTGTTCTTTGACAAACATGGATGCCTCCAGTAAAGCACATTCACATGAAAATTACTCTGAATTAAAAACACTGATCATTTATTGAACAGGATGGAATAATTTCATATTTAAAGAA
Source organism: Cyprinodon diabolis (assembly GCA_030533445.1). Lineage (NCBI taxonomy): Eukaryota > Metazoa > Chordata > Actinopteri > Cyprinodontiformes > Cyprinodontidae > Cyprinodon > Cyprinodon diabolis. The sequence continues at coordinate 1,608,179 of CM060078.1, forward strand.
CTTTCAGAAGTTTGAATCCTGAATATGAGCGAACTTTTCCTTTAAGATAAGCATATGATGCTTCATATGATCTCAAGGCACAGCCAGCCAATGTATGTGTCTACCGCTGATCCATGTTGGATCTGTGCAATACACTGATGCTCACTGTATTGTACAAGTTTTTTTTTAACATATTCCTGGCTAAAAAACAACAACAATTCAGCTGCAAATATCAGGGACTGGTTAGAGTGGTGTCAAAAGAAATAAAAACAACTCTAGTCTGGATGGTGGAATATCTGCACATAATGGAAAGACTGGATTTATTTTAGGTTCAAAGCAGACTTTCAACAGATTGTCAGAAATCAGAACTGAAACTTTCTGCTCATCCACAGGAAACATCTGCAGCTGCAGAGACACTGGGGCCGTCTTCTTACTTGAGCGCACACCCAGAACCTTGGGTTGACCTCAGGAGTTAATAATAAACCCTGTTCCATCACTGAACCGCCTATGAAACGAGCCCAAAGCATCACTCTACCAACCCTGTGCTTGTTGGTGGGAGGTGCTGCACATTATTACAAATAGTGATGTTCAAATGATCAGATTATCTCCTCATAAACACATAGAGCAGGAATGCTTAAAGAGGAGATATCTGGGATGTTTGCAGCTTCTCTGATCATAGCCTGGTCTGACTTCAGGTTACAGTTTCTGGGTGGCTCTCTGTTGGAAAGGTTGGAAAATAATTTACTGGACAAACTGCACCTGTATGTTCCTGAAAATTAAAAAGCAGAGAACATCAGGTGTTTATAGACAGAATCTAGCTGCTTCTTCCATCTAACAGAGACTGAGATAGGAATTAATTTTCCCACTTGGCCCCCATCTGGTTGTGGGTTGATTCCATTCATTTCAGAACCGGGGAAACACCACAGAGTTTAACCTTATTCAGCTAGCTAACAGCAGCGGAGGAGGAGACTGTTTATTTAGGTGTGCTGGTCTCTGTTGCTAGGGGCAACACTGTCCTTTAAAAGCTGTAGTTGGTTGCTATGTAAACTAAATGATGATAAAACTGAAAAGATAAATGAATTTGTTGTATCGTATTCATTTGTTCATCATTATTTTGACTAGTCTATGTGCCCTGGTTCACCTTTTTGACATTAATGTGGAAGCTCAGCATATTACTTCAATTATCATAGAAAGTGCTTTTATTTGGGTAAATGACCACCAAAACAAAAGGAACAGAGGGAAGCAGATCCCTCATCAGTGCACAACGTGAGAAGCACTGAAATCAAACCAAGGCAGAGAACTGCAGATCCAATATGTTTTTACTTTGTTTACATCTTCCTGCTTTAGCTTTTATATTGTGGAATTTTATGCATCCAAACTTATTTCAATAGTTATGCTGCTATAGGCTTAGACTGCTGGAGGACATAGGGACCCTTTTTCATCATTCTGCTTCATTCTATCTCTATTCTGCCACTCTGCAGAATCTGTTAGTTCAATCTCTACGTTCTGCTCTCTCTGCTTTTTCTCATAGTAGCTTCATCTGGTCTGTTCCTGTTTGGCTGTGACTCCATCCTCCAGAGAAATATCAGCTGTGCTGCTGCCATCAACACCTTTGTTTCTAGATGTTGGAGATCAACCTGTTTTCCAGTGTAGTCCTGTTTCTCTGACTGTGACTAACTGGATGTGCTCTCTTCATCCTCTGACATGGGAGCTGGCTCGGAGCTCGTCTGCCTGGCTGTGTGTTTCCTGGACGGGGCCGCCTGTGGAGCTGGTTGACAGTTGCCTTTTGTATCTATGCTTCTATTTCTATGTCTGCTTCTGTCTCCTTGAACCCCAGTCGGCCTCAGCAGATGGCCGCTCACACTGAGCCTGGTTCTGCTGGAGGTTTCTTCCTGTTCAAAGGGAGTTTTTCCTCTCCACTGTTGCTACAACCATGCATAAAGTAAAAGTCAGGTCATATTCAGAATTCAATGTTTGTCAAAGAACACTACTGCCACCTACGGGTTTGTGACGTCACGGTGCGGTATCGGCTGTTGATCAAGTCCCAGTGCTGTATCTGGTGTTTGTCACAACGCGCTATTATCCAAGTCATCTTGAAAACATTCTTCTTCCAAATGTTGGCTACATATTACGTGTTTTTTCTCTGGCCAGAAGTTTGATGGCAAATCCTCCCTCTTCAAGTTGGCGATCCAACGACCAACCCGTCCGTGGAGGATCAGGAACCAGAAAGGTGGAATAACTCTTTATTCACTTTTACCCGATGTATTCCAGCATCCAGCTGCCATGCACGTGGGCATTGTCAGTTTCACTATAGCTCTGGTGAATTTCAATGGTGAAGTCCTCTGGAAATCTTCAATAATTGTTGTTGATTGCAGATGTGTCTAGTAGTTCCCATTGATTTAGCTTGTAAAGCGGGGAGAATGGCGCTAGGCTTACCGCACCGTGACGTCACTGCTGGAAGATGGCAGGAGGGAGGGGCTACTATATCTGGGCAAAAAGGGACGCTCCCAGACTCAGTGATCGCAACAGGAAAATTATTATTTTTTTACTGATTAATACTAAATTAATTAAATCACGCAAGCATATTAGTTTGAGGTATAAATAATGATCCAGTGATTGTTCCTCGCTGAGCGGACTTTTCCTTTAAATGCAGAAATCTGGACGTTGGATCAAAGTTCAGTTGCTTTGCTGCTCGGCACTCTGGTTGATTATCTGCTCTGTTCTGTAGCTTTAAGCTTGAGATCAGCTTGACTTTATTTACTTTAAGAGCTGGAAAAATAGTATTAACATGTTTTTAAGTGAGAAAGTCCACCTCCAAACATCCTGTGTTGGTCAGGGTTATGATCCCACTAAAATCTGCAGTTCTTGTTCAGAGCACTAGACCTCTAGCATACCGGCAGAGGCAGAGCAGCGTTACCAACTCCTCAGCAAGAAAGGTTGTAATTGGCTGTCCTAGAAGGTGCTAGATGATTATGTTTATGCATTTAGCAGACGCTTTTATTCAAAGCAACTTACCTGTTAGGTAGGCATTAGTGTTAAGCAGTGGTCTCCAACATTGGCCCTCCAGATCTTCTATCCTGCAGGTTTTAGATGCATCCCTGATTCAACACAGCTGAATTAAAAGAATAGCTAGTTAACAGGCCTTTGCGCAACTTGATGGCATGCTGAAAAAGGTCATTCAGTCATTTGATTCAGCTGTGTTGAAACAGGGATGCATCTAAAACCTGCAGGACAGATCTTGAGGACCAGGGTTGGAGAGCACTATGTGAAGGACCCACACTGGCAGCTGATCCCCCCAGTGGGGATTGGATATGGGGCCTCTTGTGTGCCAGTCAGGTGAGCTACCACTTGAGCTAGCCATCATTCTATTATGTGTCAAACCTTAGAAACGACAGAGAACGGCACCAGGAACTTTCTGAATAATACCAGCCATTGGTTTGGTTCCGGGGTTTTCTGACCTCCACCTTTAAATGAAACAGATGGGCAGAGCTCCAGTCCTGTCTGAGACTTACTCTAGCTGGTCATAGTTGACACACATGAGAGGAACCTCTGTGCTGCAGCGCTGGTGGAATTTGTAGCCGCAGGTCTGACAGCGAAAACCCTGGAACAGCAGCTTTCTGCAGAAATCACAGAAGGCCAATGTGAAGAAGGTCTTCCTCACCTGCCAAACACAAACAAGTAAACAATCAGGAGCGTGCTGTTCTGAGAGACAACAGAAAAAGGATAGAACACCCTAAAACTAGGGGAAAATAAAGGTTTGGTGGAAAGCCTGGTAACAGAATAAACCTTCAGAAAAACAAATTCTTTGATAAAGCTGCTAAAAATGTCCAACCAAACCCATCAACTCTTGAAATAAAAATATGTTGGAATGCTGCGAAAAAGATTCTCATAATGTTGCTTCTACTTGTGATTGCAAAGGACATAAAATGCTCACTAACTTGTAAAGCAAAGAGTTACTGAAAGGTGATAGCTACAACCTTTCTTCCAAACACATAACTAATTAAAGGAATAGTACACCCAAAACATGATTAGCCTTCATTTTCTACTCACCCCCATGCTGAACAACACTCTGGAGTACTTTTTTGATATCTCAAATGCATCTGGAGATCTGGGAGGCTTCTTGCTGTCTGCTGACATTCAAATAATGGAGGTCTATGGCGCCCGAGGCAGAAAGGTCCATAAAAGTCCACAAAAAACGTGTCAATAGTCCTCCATACTGCTCGTCCAATGTATTCCAAGTGTCCTGAGTGGGTAGCGTCCATAATTTACTCGAAACAAAGTCATTTAGAAGGTTTTTAGAGCATAAACAGTAGTGTATAGGATTTCCTAAAAGCGCGCGCCTGCGAATTCACGAGTCTACGGAAACCGCGGCAGACCAAACCAGATGAAAGTGCGCATTCAGCTTGGCAAAGAACTCATGCTCTTCCTCAACACTGAAGTCCTCAGACATTTTTCTTTCGTTGTTTCTTTCTTTGCACAGGTAAACAGCACATTTCTTCTTCTACGCTTGCATTATCGGCAGAGCAGACGCTGAATGCGCACTTTCCTCTGGTTTGGTCTGCCGCGGTTTCCGTAGGCTCGTGAACTTGCAGGCGCGTGCTTTTAGGAAATCCTATACACTACTGTTTATGCTCTAAAAACATTCTAAATGACTTTGTTTCGAGTAAATTATGGACGCTACCCACTCAGGACACTTGGAATACATTGGACGAACAGTATGGAGGAATATTGACACGTTTCTTGTGGACTTTTATGGACCTTTCTGCCTCGGGCACCATAGACCTCCATTATTTGAATGTCAGCAGACAGCAAGAAGCCTCCCAGATCTCCAGATGCATTTGAGATATCAAAAAAGTACTCCAGAGTGTTGTTCAGCATGGGGGTGAGTAGAAAATGAAGGCTAATCATGTTTTGGGTGTACTATTCCTTTAAACATCGCCTGATAAACCAGACTAAACGCGAGATTAAATGTGTAATTACATCTGGCCCCGATGAATGAGACATCGGACGATTGTTGATGACAACAACCCATTGTTTTTCAAACCATGTCTGTGTGTAATGGCCAACGCTCTGACCAATGAGAGCAACTGACAGTGCGACAGAAAGCTGGTGGGGGAGCGTAATCCCACAGCATGTGAAGCCAATACGTCCTTAAAAATGAATGAGCATAGAGCCACTTCCTGCTCACGTTTCAACGAAAACTCCAAGTCTAATCCTTCCTAAACTGGAACAAGAAACCACCAACAGCCATACGGACGGACGGAGGGCTCGATGTTAACCACTGTCCGACCTCCCGGGTAGTTTTTATTGTTGGGAGAGTACAAATTTCATTTCATTTGCCCGCCGGGCAAGTCCAATGATCGCAAAAAAAGAATTATTTATCACTCAAAATTACTTTAAAATCACGACATTCGATAAAAACAACCCAGAAGGGTTGCCGGCACCATTTTTCTTGTTTTGTACACATTCTCACGTGATTTGAAAAAGCCGGGTGATTTTTGTCCACCTAGCGTTTAATTTTGATGTAGTTACCAAAACGACAAACAAGCTAGAAAGCGCTATCATATGGCATTCTTCTGTACAGTGATGCAGGTCATACATGTTCATTAAATTTTTTTCTCTTAGACTTTGGAGAGGTGCATTTAAATGTTATAGAGCTAAACATGTTAAATTGGTGACCTGTTATTATTATTGTCTTGTTGCTGCATTTATTTTGTCAGGGAAAACTAATCCTGAGTCAGTTAAAAGTCAGGAATTCTGAAATGATGTCAGACTGTGGAAACCCTGTATAAAATAACTATGTATAATGATTCTCTAGAAAAGTCACATTATATTATCATCTTGTATAAACATACCGTGACTCTAAAATAAAAGTTATTCATTTGTGACATTGACTTCTGTCTTGGGATTTATTTTAAGTTTTAACCTGTCAAGTTTTTTTTAGATTTTTAACATTGGAATTTATATTTTTCCAAGAACACAACAGTTTAAAGCAAAGTTTAGTTTGAAAAGAATGTGCAGGAAGGATTGAAAAGCATGTTAACACGGTAATGTAGGCTGGAGTTCATTATCTGACGCATGCAGATACACACCAGGAACCTGGAAACTTAAAAAATACTGAATTACAAAAAAAATTTAAAAAACAAACATGTTTCATTGATATATATACAAAAATAAATATTAGGAACTACATTTATCAAACATTATTCTGGGCAAGTAAAAATAGTTTCTGGGCAAATGAAATGTGAAAGTCACTTGGTGAAAATCCTTAACATCAACCCCTGGGATGGATGGATGGATGGATGGATGGATGGATGGATGGATGGATGGATGGATGGATGGATGGATGGATGGATGGATTATTGTATCACCTTGGGCGCCTGTATCACCTGTTCTATTTCCTCTATTCTCACTAGAAGTCATTTAATCCATGCTGCTTTCTGGACCCCTTTGTATTCTAACAGCCACACTGTGTTGCTCCACCAGAAATACCTTTCCTCATTTATTTCAAGTTATGTTGCATCTTAAAATGAAAAACTAAGAGGAGACGCTCCCTCACATGTTTTACATCTAGTTAGTCGATTGAAATATGGACGGTAGCAGGAGGATGAATAATGAATGAAACTTTTGTTGGTGTCATTTTTTCCATCTGTCGCCATGATTAAATACTGTGGGAGAGCGGCTCCATTTTCATTTAGGCGCTGCGTCTTCGTCATTTTATGCACTGATTTTACATTAATTATTATTTTCAATAAAAAAAAAGACATTGTGGTTGAAGTTCAGGGTTGTCGTGGATAATGCATTTCATTGGTACATTAATATACTTCCAGAAATCTGAAAAACGTACAAAATTGTGAGTGGTGAGCGGCACATTCTCCAACACTTCCACATGGAGCTCCTCCCCCGTCAGCCATGAGATGTCCGTGTCCCAGCCAATGGGTTTCTTCTCTCTGAAACAGGAAGTGGAGAGTACGGCAGTTGATTGACTCTATGTGCCAAAAATAACATCAGTTTCAACATACTGCTGTATTACCATTCCTGCTAACCTGAATCATGTACTGGGAGACAACTGGACCACCTCTATACACAAACCAACATCGCCTTTCCTTTAATTAAAGGACTTTGTGCTCATCTTTTAGACATTTAACCGGTATAAATGATTCATCTATAGCAGGGGTCGGCAACCCGCGGCTCTTTCATCCCTATACTGCGGCTCTGAGTTGCTTGGGAAAATAAATTACTAAAAAAAAAATAATTATTTAAGTGTATTTTATTTGTGTTAGTTCTTTAATATTTTAGTCCTAAATTGGAAGATTATTGTGATCCATGAACTACATTAAAAACAAACACTGCTAACGCCTCACAGATGACAGCTTACAGTCCTGCGTAAAGATGAGTGACGTCGTTCAGCCCCGATTAGCAGACGCTGTGCGCAGAGGTTCAGGAGCAGAAGTCCCATTAACCAGATTAAATATTTATGCAGATATTTTGCAAATATTTATTTTTCATTGTTTAGTGACACAGTTCTTTTTTCCTCAATTTATTTTTGAAATTCAGGTCATTGCTCCGCAACATGCTCTGAAAGCCCAAAGGCGATATAAGGATCACAGCTCACGGTATTGTTTTGCTTTTGTTTGCTACATGGATAATTTAAGCTCAGCTTTTTAATTTATTTTAAAGAGACATTCAGACATTGTATTATTTTTTCAAGAATTCAAAATGTTCAAAATGTGTTCATTAGATAAAATTTTATTTTCTCTGTAGCACTTAGTAGATTTCATAAGCAACACACTTTAGTTGTTTAAACAAAGTGTAAAGGTTTTTTTTTTATATATATATATATATATTTTTTTTTTCTTTCTATTTAATAAATGCGTTTATAAATAAATTCATTTTAGATGTCAAAAAGTATTTGCGGCTCCCAGTGTTTTCTTTTCTGTGGAAACCGGATCAAATGGCTCTTTCGGTGTTAAAGGTTGCTGACCCCTGGTCTATACTGTTATAGCCTTCAGACATTAAATATTGGATAATAGGAGTTTATTATTATCCCGCAATTCTGAGTCTAGAATTCCCACTGGCAGTCAATTTGATGGGGGACATTTTTCCCAAGTGTGTGGTGATGATGTCATCGAAGGAAATGTTCTAGTGTACCATATAAACCTATTGTTGATATGTACACCTTAAAACATCTCTAATATATACATATTAAAGGCTGTAGTATAGGCTTTATTATTATTGGTAGTCCAAATTTGTATTAAATCAGTAAAATATTATGAAAAAAATGTAATGTAAAATGACAGTGGGCTGCCATTGTGTGGCACCGAGGAGCATTGTGGGGTTAAAGGTCTTGCTCAGGGACCCAAAGTGGAGGCTGTGAGGATCGAACCGGATACTTTCAACCTTCTCAGAGCACAGCTCTAACTACTAGGCTAACCCTCCCCTATTTTCTATCATGCTTTTTTTCTGGGGCGCCATTAGGACATTTGTTCTAGTAGGAACTAATTTGCAGAGTGTTGTTTCCGCTGGTGCTCATAAAGGAGCGGCACATCCTCAGTGAAGCATGAGCAGAAAAGTGGCAAAAGAAAGGTCCAATTTGAGTTCAGAATTTATGCCTCAAACTATTTATAAATACCTTATTTCTTCCTCCAAGGCTCAGCAAACGGCAGAGGTTTTATATAATTTTTATATCTTTAAATTATTCTTTGCTTGTTGCTTGTTTTATATTTTAGTTTGACGGTTGTTTAATATTTAAATCCCCATAATGTTTAAACCCCCATTAAAGCCAGTAAAGAGCTCCTTATTGACACCAAAGGGGTGGAATTATAGTGTTCCCAGAACACCTACCCGTCCTGTATCCTATAGACCGCACAGCATTCTGGGATGAGTCCCCGCATCATCAGCGCTTTCTTCAGCGAGTCCCTCACAGTCATCCCACAGCGTGCTGGAACCTGCACAGAAAACAGCGTCCCAAACTGAATGGTAGCATCTAGAAGAGCAGAACCTTTCTGTTGTTGCAATGCTGAGCCTGCAGGCTTCAGGTGGCAGGTTAGTGACCCAAACAGACGTTAAGGTTTCATCTGCATCTGGAACGTTTCTCCTCTCAGCTGCTTTTCAGTCAGCCTCTGCTTTTACATGTTTTTACATACATAATTCATACATAAAAAAAGAAAGAGATGCATTTTTGCCAGAGTCATCTAAAGGCTGCATTTAACAGGAAGAAATTCTGTTTGCAGCAGAGGTGATAAAAGAATTCATGTTTATAACTACAGTAGAAATCCTGCTGTTTACAAAAACTTTAGTAGAAGTTAGAGGATAAACTTCAGCTTTTTACTCCAGTAAAAGTGTAAAAGTAACATTTTTAAATGACTTAAAGTATAAAAGTAAAAGTGCTGCAGGAAAATTTGTTAAAATAATAATAATTGTTAAAATTTCTTGCTCCCAACTAGATTCCTGACATATTGATGCCACAGTCAGATCAGAGGTTGGGGAAGGAAGGGAAGTCTGTTGCAGAGATGTTGGGATGATGAAATTAACACTTTTTGGGGGGGGATGTGTCTGATTGGCAATGGGGCCGGGACTGTCACATCTTCATCTCTATAAAACACTGCAGGTAGTGACACTTTTTTCATTAATAAACAGATGTGTTAAAGTATTAAAGTTTTTACTCCAGTGGAAGTATAAATTCTAAAAAGTACAAATTTCTGGAATATCTCCAGGAAGAACAGAGCAATATCGACGACATAGTTCAGCACCTGAATTTGACTGAACCACGAAAATGGACCCGCAGGGCAACCTTGTATAAATATTAATGCACATGCCCAACATTTCGTCGCCTATTTTTGCTTTGGCACCACAGCGCCACTTACAGGCCTGGCATACATTTTACAGCGTTTTCATGCATTCGTGTGGACAATCACATTTATTTTACGTCTCCGTCTTTACGACAAACGTTCTGGAAAATATTAGCGTTTCGTGTTCGTTTTGACTTCGTGTGGACGGGGCCTAAGACAGAGAGAGCCTGCCTTGCAGTTTAGCTGCCTCCTAAACTCCAGCTGGATGAAAACTCAAGCCTTCCAAATGGACATGGACAATAAGGTTTGCAGGTCTGGCATGATTAGGGACAGAAAAAACAATTTGTCTTTTAATGATGTTGATCATTTAATGTGTTTACTAATGAGTAACGACAAAACTAACAGGATAGATCGCATGCTACGCTATGCTATAGGAATATGTTGTGAGCTGTTGTTGAAGCTTAGACAAGCTTTATTCACTAAGGGTTTAAACACTGATATAACAGTAGTGTTCATGTGTTCCTCAAATGCTCATTACATTTCCATTACCAAGTATGACCAAGAGTCATTTAGTGGAATCTGATGTCTATTCGCTGCTAGCTCTTTCAAGGAGGGTAAAGAATCCTTTAACTAAAGGTTATTGGTTCTTGATTAAACAAATCATTTAATAAAACATTATTTGGCCAAATAATGTTTTATTCACCTCATGGATTTGCATTGTGAATAGGGCTGCAACAACGAATCGATAAAATCGATAAAAATCGACTTTTAAAAGCGTTGGCAATGAATTTCATCATTGATTAGTTGTGTCGCGCGATTAATGCGTCATCCGCCGCTGCCGTCATCACATCCACTTGACTGAAACGGGGGAAGAAAAAAAAATACGGCAGAGCGAGTCAGCGCCGCAGGTGCAGTGTTGCCAAATCAGCAACTTTTCAGACCCCTCCAGCGACTATTTTTCAAAAAAGCGACTAGCGACAAATCTGGCGACTTTTTACGTTGTCACTGGCGGCTTTTGGAGACTCTTAATGAAGCTCGCATGCGCCGGGATTGACGGCGCAAATTGATCACAATAATTAAAATAGCCTGCGCTTTGTAAAGTGAAAAAAGTCGTAACATGCAACTTTTGTCAAAACAACTTAACATGGCACGGAACCACCATGTTTGTTTGGTTTTAAAGAGTGGAAACGTAACGTTAGTTTCTCAGGTAGCTCATCTGATGCTTTCCTTACCGTGTTAGTAGGTTACAGACAGTGATAAGGTTGGCTACTTATTTTACTTTTAATTTCCTTTGAATTAGCTTAAGCAGCGTTTATATTTTCTTTATAAATACATTAACTTGCAAATTATGAGGGCAAGGCTTTTAAAGTTTAAATCTTCTGGCAAAGATAAAGTAAAGAAGATCCTGCAATTTATGGAAGTAAAGCAGAATAAAATCCAGCAAGATCAGTAATATGTCAATTAATTATATGCTACATTCCCATGTAAATATCTGTCTTTGGAGGATGTGTTTTTTATCTCCCCTAGTTCTCTCATTTTTATTCCAAATACAATTTATAATTTGAATCACAGGCTATTTTTATCTCTATGGTTAAGTATTTTCTCAAGTAGCAACTTTAACTGCTATACTTTCCTGTCTTAAAAGGCAGAACTCTTCTAGTCTAAAAAACCTCATTTGTTAAAATGGAGGGACCTATTGTTTGAACCCCTTAGGGGCTTTAAAAACAAAAATGTCTTTTTTTGCGCTTTATGAAACAAAGTAGCCTATATTTTGTGGATGTACAGCTACATTTCTCATGTAAGTTTGCATAGTTTTAACACAAACTTTTATTTTTCATATTGCACCAGGACAGTTAATGAGCAACCTGTACTTGTGTGCTTGTTTGTTCTGTCTAAAATGTTTATTTTGGAATAAAGAGGTTAGTATAAAAAATATTTTTTGTCCGATTCATCGATTAATCGAAAAAATAATCGGCCGATTCATCGATTTTTAAAATAATCGTTAGTTGCAGCCCTAATTGTGAATTGGTCTAAAAACATTTCAATTTTCTCTAAATTAGTGAAAAGCTAATTTGATCAGATCCCAAATTATTCCAGATAAACTTTGGTTTCAAACTCAAAATCCATCTTAAACTGTAATATGGTTCAACCATGCTTCCCTTCCTCTTTGTACATAGTAGTTTAGTTTAGTTTAGTTTTACTAGTCTTAGTTGAGAGTGTTAAACTGAAATATGTTTGACTTGGAGCTGAATGATTTTTGTTAATAAACTCTTGAACAGAAGTTGTGGTGAATTTATTCCATGTCTGTGCAGAATTAACTGTTTGACCATGATTAGTGCTCGAATCATTCTTTCGTCTATTGTTCTAACACACAGTTAGTAGTGTTCATAAACAATATATAACAGCCAAAATAATATCTGATTAAATAAGATATTTCCCACCCCTAGCGGGGAGGGCAATAAACATCTTAAAGTATCAGAAATATTAATTCCCAGCTGGCTGGAAATAGAATAGAATATAAATTCACTATATTAATACGACATCCTACCTTGGTGGGCACTGAACTTAATATCCCAACAAAGGCTTAAAGCTGTACATGTTTGAGCCCCTAGAGCTAACAGAACGCTGCCAGTTCTGTTAGCTCTACGCCTGCTGAAGACACAGACGTCCATCCCTGTGAACACTGGGACGCAACTCAATGGGAAAGGAAAGGATTCTGATTTCAGTCGTTGCGTATATTAGCAACGACATATAAATCAAGATGCTATGACCGAAAAAAATTGATTGACAGATGACCATTGATATATTATTGGCCGAATTTAGGTGTTCAGGCTGATGTATAACTAACTGGCCTTAAATAGACATTTTCTAAATTTTGGTAGAATATGGTCTGATAAAGAGTACACTTGTTTAAGCCAGAATAATTTGACATTTAAATATGACTTCCCGACGACTTTAAAGAGTTTGTCCCGAGTTCTTTTCAGGAGAGTGAACTAGAGAGAGAAAGCTTTAAGGTGCAGAGACAGAACTTTGCTTTTAACAACTGATTAACGCTAAATTCATTAAATAACCATGAATGTACTAGTTTTAGGTATAGATGATGAACCATTGATTATTCCTCGCTGACCGGACTTCTCCTTTAACCATTAACTGAATACTAAATTATTTGATGATTATTTCAATAATCGATTAATCTGATTAATTGTTTCAGCCCTACATGAAACTAAAAAACACTTTTGTTTTCATGCTCTCTATTTCAGCCTCCAGCCATCTACATACCACTGTCCTCTGTTTGTTGGGCAGGAAAACGCGGACAATGGGCTTTTGGGGGGAGCGTGGATAAGCCCGTCCAGAGTCAGTGGGGGTCTGCAGGACTGCTAATGTGTTGGGAGCTAAGGGAAAGCCATGAGCTCCCCCACAGACTCCTTCGCCTCCGATCTTGACCTCCAACAAGCCGGGCATGGAAGAGGTGGTGCAGGAGAGGTCGGTGCCATTCCCCATGGCCTCCAGCAGCTGCTGCTCCCTCTGCTGTAGGGCATCCAGTTTGCTGGTGTACTCTTCATAGGCCTGTCAGGAAGGACAGGAACACAACGCTGACTGAGGAGCCTCTACACAGAGGCATATTGTTCCATTTTCCTTACTGAACCGCTCTTACCTCAAGGTATATGGAGGGGGGGTTGTGTTCTCCTCCAAATTTCTCTAGCAGAGCTTCCAAGTGTTCCTGCGTCAGCTTTATCATTTGCTTGATGTTCCAGATCTGCAGAGAAATGCAAATGCAGTTAACAAGCAGTTCTAATAGCGGCTTTTATTTGCACAATGAGCCAATTCAAAAAAAATTAAAAAGATTCCACTGCACTTTGTTTCCAAGTTTTGAAGACATTTCTCTTCCCATCCAGGAAGCTTTTTTCAATTCAAAATGTCAGAAATAGTGCTGAGCTTCAGGTTTTATATTCCAAATGTCAGAAATAGTGCTGAGCTTCAGGTTTTATAGAGTGGACCAAAACAAAGCCTTGTTTTGGCTTAGAGATGCAAATCGAACCTGATGAGCGGGTCCGCCCCTTAGGAATGGGGGACTTTGTTTCAGAGACATAGACAGGTTTTGGGTATTACAGGCCAACAAAGAAACAAAACGACCCCTATTCCCAGGGTTTATACATGAACGAGTAACTTTTATTGAATGCTTTTTAATGCTCTTAGAAATAATCTTAATGCCATCAACAAGTACCCATGACCTATAAATATAAGTCATGGGTACTATATAGATACACATATATATGCACGGCAAAATCCTTCGTCATCTTCAACATGCACAGGCTGCAGCCATGTCCCAATTTCCTCGTTTTCGCGCCACTTTGGTTCAAATTTGCATTTTTCCCCCCATTCTCTAGCCTGTTCTCGGCCTCAAGCTTCTTTTTCCGAAGCATTTTAATGCCATGATTATCAAATTTAATGAATTTTAATGCCAATTAAAGCTACAGTGTGTAATAATTACAGGGATATACAGTCAGAAATGTAATATATTATACATAACTATGTTATTTATCATCATCTACGAGCTCAGCCTCTTAACCTTAATATTTGCGTTGCCTTAGAATTCGTTATTTATAATTACATAGGAGCGGGTCTCGCAGCCATGGAGGCAGACATCTTTGCGCTACGGCAGCGCAGAGCCAACAAACTAGCGATTGCGAGATCGCCCAATACGCTCAAAAGTAACTACGGCAAGTTGAGAGAGATGAACTGAGACGGTACTGAACAATAGATGGCAGTATTATGCCTGAGAATACTATCTGTAAAATTATCTATGTAAACAAACCTCACCACTTGAGAAAGTAGGTGATGCGGACGTCGTGGAAGACATTTTGTCCCGTAACGCTCGCCGTACTGTTGGGGGGGGGAAGCGGTGGGGGGGAGATGTTCATGTTGCTGCGTTCTGCAGTCTGGACGTTAGATGTCGCTAAAAATTACACACTGTAGCTTTAAGGCCTTTATTTAAAAAATTATAATTTAATGACTTTTAATGATTTTTAATGACCCACAGAAACCCTGATTCCAGGGGGCGGACCCGCTCATCAGGTTTGATTTGAATGCTTTCTAAACCAAAACAAGGCTTTGTTGGGCTACATTTAAACGGTTGCATTTATTTTGTCAGGGAAAACTAATCCTGAGTCAGTTAAAAGTCAGGGAATTCTGAAATGATGTCAGACTGTGGAACCCTGTATAAAAATAACTATGTATTAGGGATGCACGATTTTGGTATTTTGGCCGATATCCGATATGCCGATAATTTAAAACTCATTGAAAATAGCAGTTTTGTTATCCATTTCTGACACTTTGAAAAATAATATACTCAAATATATTTTCATATGCTGATATCTATTTTACTTTCAAAATCTCGTGAAATTTCATCGTTCTGTTACAAACTCTCGTGATATTTTGAAAATTCTTGTGAGATTTTGTTAGTAAAATAGATCGATACCGCGTCAATATATCAACATATAAAAATATGGCAAAATTTTGTGAATTTTCGGGGGATTTCATAGCATAACGATGACATATAGCAATATTTCATTAGTAAAAGGTTGATATGGTGTTTTTAAATGGCAATATATCAGCATATGAAGATATTGTGATATTTTAATGTATCAATATTTTTTCCCTCGTCTTTAGAAGTTTTTAAGTCTGTAAAAAAGAAGTTTTTGAGGAAGAAGAAGAAGTAGTATTTTTCTTTTTTTTTTTAGACTTTAGAAACTCAGAAGCTGATCAAATATCGAGTTAAATATCGGTGGGGTGGCCGATGTCCGATATGCAGTTTTAAGGCCGATACCGATAGGGGGCCGATTATATTGTGCATCCCTACTATATATAATGATTCTCTGGAAAAGTCACATTATATTAATAGTATTATCTTGTATAAACATACCGTGAGTCTAAAATAAAAGTTATTCATTTGTGACATTGACTTCTGTCTTGTGATTTATCTTAAGTTTTAACCTGTCAAGTTTTTTTTAGATTTTTCCAAGAACACAACAGTTTAAAGCAAAGTTTAGTTTGAAAAGAATGTGCAGGAAGGATTGAAAAGCATGTTAACACGGTAATGTAGGCTGGAGTTCATTATCTGACATGCAGATACACACCAGGAACCTGGAAACTTGAAAAATACTGAATTACAAAAAACAAAATATGACTATTAATATGACTAACAAAAAAGAATATTAGGAACTATATTTATGGGCAAGTAAAAATTGTTTATGGGCAAAGGAAATGTGAAAGTCACTTGCCCAAAGGTAAAAATCCTTAACGTCAACCCCTGGATTGGTAAATTTCAATAAAACAACAGCTAAATCTTAGGAGCAACGGCTTTTCCTTATGCAGAAGGTCTCCAATAATGGAAATCTGCATAGTTGTCTTATCCAATTCCCTTTTATGAGTGGAAAAATACATTTGGCAAAATTTGGCACTTTTGCCCGATCCCTAAACCTTTGTGGACAAACATGCTTCAACTTATTCTGTCCAAATTTGCTTGAGTTATAGTCAAGATATGGATCAAAGTAGGGCTGCAACAACGAATCGATAAAATCGATAAAAATCGACTTTTAAAAGCGTGGGCAATGAATCTCATCATCGATTTTTTGTGTCACGCGATTAATGCATCATCCGCCGCCGTCGTCATCACTGCCACTTGATTGAAACGGGGGAAGAAGAAAAAAATACAGCAGAGCAGGCCAGCGCCGCAGGTGAGCAAAGGCTGTTTCCAAAAGGCAGTAACGTCAACTGTTCTAATGACCGATACCGCAAACGCAAGCTGCATCTCAATTCGCAGACAGCCAGCTTAAAGGAATAGTACACCCAAAACATGATTAGCCTTCATTTTCTACTCACCCCCATGCTGAACAACACTCTGGAGTACTTTTTTGATAACTCAAATGCATCTGGAGATCTGGGAGGCTTCTTACTGTCTGCTGACATTCAAATAATGGAGGTCTATGGCGCCCGAGGCAGAAAGGTCCATAAAAGTCCACAAGAAACGTGTCAATATTCCTCCATACTGTTCGTCCAATGTATTCCAAGTGTCCTGAGTGGGTAGCGTCCATAATTTACTCGAAACGAAGTCATTTAGAATGTTTTTAGAGCATAAACAGTAGTGTATAGGATTTCCTAAAAGCGCGCGCCTGCGAGTTCACGAGTTCATCTGGCAGACCAAGCCAGATGAAAGTGCGCATTCAGCGTCTGCTCTGCCGATAATGCAAGCGTAGAAGAAGAAATGTGCTGTTTACCTGTGCAAAGAAAGAAACGAAGGAAAAATGTCTGAGGACTTCAGTGTTGAGGAAGAGCATGAGTTCTTTGCCGAGCTGTCATGTCATTCCAATATCTGTCTTTGGAGGATGTGTTTTTTAGCACCCCTAGTTCTCTCATTTTTATTCCAAATACAATTTATAATTTGAATCACAGGCTATTTTTATCTCTATGGTTCAGTATTTTCTCAAGTAGCAACTTTAACTGCTATACTTTCCTGTCTTAAAAGGCAGAACTCTTCTAGTCTAAAAAAACCTCATTTGTTGAAATGGGGGGGCCTATTGTTTGAACCCCTTAGGTAGGGTGACCAAACGTCCGTATTTCCCGCGACATATCCGTATTTCACGTCCTGTCCCGGGCGTCCCGGGTTTTTTTTAGAAAGTGAGGAAATGTCCTGATTTTTTAAATTGCCTTAATTGGACCGTTAAATTTACAGGTACTAGGGCACTGCGCACGACGCTGCGTGTGACGTAATCCCTGAGCCGCGTCAGTGCGGGCAGCCCTGTTCTTAATCAGAGGCTCTGTTCGAAATCCTGGGCTGCATCCTCCAAGGACGCGGTCTACTTAGACTGGATCCTTCAGAGTCCTTGAAAATAAGGAGACCGGAAGAGTTTTGGCTGTGAATTCAAACAGGTCCACCCTTTGGCGGGTTTTACCGCCATATGCTCTGTTGCTTAGCAACTGTGAAAGTAGACACACAAAGCAGGAAAATAATGAATACTGAGGTTTTCAAAACTGTTTGTTTATTTATTTTTTAAAAAGTTAAAGTGAACAAAGACTACACTCACAAGAATCCAGAGTGGAATAAATGTTCCTACCACCGGGAGCAGGAACTAATCAAATCAAATGTAATGATAGAAACCTTAGTCAGTTAAATATCCTGCTGCTGTCATTCTGCACATCTCTGATGTTGCTGCTATTTTCAAATATCCATTAACGTAAAAATGTCCATAGCTGCATATTGGTTATTTATTACCCAGTTTTATATTGTTAAAACATTTTACAGAATTGTATTGTTTATATTTTAACTCTTCCCTATTATGTTATTCTTATACGTTTTTCTAAGGTCCTCATTTGTGTGACCATTTTCAATAATCTTTCTGCTGCTGTAAATTTGCCCATTGTGGAACAATGAAGGGATTTTCTATTCAATAAAATGGGTAGAAATATATAAGTAAATCTAAACAATGTATGTGTATAAAAATCTATCTGCAAAATCTCTAATATTCAACAACAAAAAATACTTAGTTAAGCATATTGTGCAAAACAGCAATAAAAAGATACAAATCCTATCAGATTTATAGTCCCCACCCTGCAGATATATTTGAATCTGTCCTTAAATTACAGCCAAACCCATTTCCACAGTAACAGATAAATCAAACATTACCGCCACATATCTAATCCTATAACCATTAAAACAACTATTTTCATTAACTTCAGACGGAACTATTCACAGACTAGATTATATTAAACTGAACTTCCAATTTTCACCACTGTTCGGCGCCAAGTAACATTTCCTCTGATCACGAAGCAAATCCCGATGATGAGACATTATTTCTTTCATTACAGGAATTGTTAAGCATTTTTAATAAATACATTTTGAATAAAATTATTGTTTGTTATTGGAGTTATTGCTGTTGACTTTTACTGAAAAGCATTTTTAATAAATCAACTGTAAATATGTTATTGTAGGATTACGTAGGCCAATGTTAAGTGAGTGCATGCCACAGACATCTCTATGCATGGGAGTAGAGATCCCCCCCCTCCCCTCCATGGTGTCCTGGTTTTCCTAAATGAAAATATGGTCACCCTACCTTAGAGGCTTTTAAAAACAAAAATGCCTGTCTGTTTTTTGCGCTTTATGAAACAAAGTATCCTATATTTTGTGGATGTACAGCTACATTTCTCATGTAAGTTTGCGTAGTTTTAACACAAACATTTATTTTTCATATTGCACCAGTACAGTTAATGAGCAACCTGTACTTGTGTGCTTGTTTGTTCTTTTTAAAAGGTTTATTTTGGAATAAAGAGGTTAATATAAAAAATATTTTTTGTCCGATTCATCAATTAATCGAAAAAATAATCGGCCGATTCATCGATTTTTAAAATAATCGTTATTTGCAGCCCTAGATCAAAGTCTGACGGTTCATCCAGAGTTTCTAATGGGCTTTCATGGTGTTTTGAAGTGTTTATTTTGGAAAAACATTTGGCGAGGCTAAAATTTCTTTACTTTTTTCTTATTTTTTTAAATCACATACATCATTTAAAATACTGGTTCCACCTGAAAAAAAACATTTCTACATGCTTTCTGTCACACAAGTAGTTTGGAAGCTGTACTTTCTTTAATTCACATACGTAATTTCATCTAGAATTTGCTCTAAAGACCCTCAGGGCTTAATGGTTTAAGAAACAGCTAAAGTACTGAATACCTTCCTAGGCGTAGCTTTGCCTTTTCTGTACACTCCTTCATATTTGAAGTTTATTTTGCTTCTTGACGCATGTAAAGAAAAATCAAATCTACTATACAAATCAAAAGTTGCGCAGTATAGCCTGATTTGTCTCAGCTACCAAAGCAGTGGAAATGAATGCACACTCAAAGGGGAAAATAGCATTTTAACTCTCCATCTTTTTACCCTTATCTGGGCTCGGGTGGCAGAGGTAGCAGCAGAAGTAGGGAGGTTCAGACCTCCCTACCTCGCCAGGAACATGGGCCAGTTGGTCTTAGGGAATACCAAAGGTTCCAAGGCCAGCCAAGAAACAGTTCCTCCCACCTGTCCTGGGTGTCCTCCTGGTGAGGCATCCTACCTGGAGTCCTCAGCCACCTCAACTAGCCCATCTTGATTTGAAGAAGCAGCGGCTCTATTGTTATTCCCTCGCGGATTGCAGAGATTGTCACCCAATCTCTACAGGAGAGCCCAGACACCTTATAGAGAAACTCATTCCAGTCATTTTCATCTGCAATCTTTGTCTTTTGGTCACAACCTAAAGCTCATAATCAAAGATGAGGGTAGGAAGCTAGATCGACAGGTAAATCGAGACCTTGGCCTTTGACAGCTAGAGACGGGTACCTTGCCCGCTTCACTCTCGATGAAGACCCAATCTACCTATGGATTTCCTGATCAATCTTCCTCCATTCATGAACATGAACCCTAGTAGGGCTAAAAGACTGAGCCAAACATAGGGGTGGGTTATCAATTATAACCGATTTATCGAGTTTCCCCACATACAATTGTTAAAATAACTCAATCGCAGCCATTGAGTACAAATTTGCATAATCACATTAAGCAGTCTGCATCTATTGCTCTGAGAGTTTTATTTTTCCCACACACTTTGAATGCATCATAAGTCTGTCCTCCCAACAAGCTCACACACTACAGCAACCATTAACTGAAACATGGCGACAGCAGCTGTTTCAATATATGGCAGCGGTCTGGATTTCACACCGAAGACGATGAACAACTGGCACTAATTTGTAAGACGTACAGCAAAAACCATTGCTGCAAAAGGTAGCGGTACAAATTTATTCCAGCACCTAAAAAGTCATCCGCTGCAAAAAGAAGAATGTTATAAACACCTCATGTCAGCGAAACACAATCGTAGAAGCAATCAACTTTGGTTTTATTACAATTAAAGAGTAGGTAGCAAAATGTTTCCCTCCAGCCCTTTATTTGGCGTTAATAAAGTGGGTTTGCAACCACACAGACAGAAGGAGAGAGGTGCTGCTAACCTGCAAATTCATGCATACAGGTAGAATTTATCACTTCTTGACAAACAGCTACAAAGTCTTTCGTTGCAG
Organism: Cyprinodon diabolis; assembly: GCA_030533445.1. Lineage (NCBI taxonomy): Eukaryota > Metazoa > Chordata > Actinopteri > Cyprinodontiformes > Cyprinodontidae > Cyprinodon > Cyprinodon diabolis. Next base: position 1,629,041 of record CM060078.1, read on the forward strand.
TACTTAAGTCCTGCAAAAAAGGACTGAACATGAAAGAAGTGAAACCCTGTGGTGAAACATTTAATGCAAGGGAAATTCAAAATAAAATTACATTTGTAAAATTGGATAAAAATAATCGCAATTTTCATTTTTGACAAAATTATTTAGCCCTATTTGGAAATGCTGACTTCTACCTGCATGCAAAGCTCTGTTTGCTTACAGGATGTTTCTCTTTACTTTTTAAGGCAGTAAACCCATTTTAAAGATATTACTGCTGCCTAAAGGGCTCGAGTGAAGAAAAATGTGTCTCTTAAGCCGCGCATTCACTGCGCGATATTTTCAATCCTTGCACGCAGTTACAGCTCAAACTGTACCATGGTAACATAAGAGCGCAGGGTTTAAAAGTTCATAGCTCATAATGTCTGTTCTCACACTGTGTGACTCGATGCTCAGATGCGATCTACCGGCTTACATTGTACGTCCAAAAACCACCTGTCAGACAAGGCGCCAAGAGATGGTGCTGATCAGACTTGTCAATCTGGAGGAAGCAGAGGAAGAACTCCCTTGTTTGCACATACGCACTGCTCAAAGTTCTTCTAAATCGGACCGTAGCTCTGCTTCAACAGCAGGATCTGTACACGACCACCTTACGATGTCCGACTGGATTTCAAACATGTTTGATTTTCTCCCGTCCTTATGATTCCTGATTGGGAGGTGTTCATGAGAGGCTGATCGCCCCTGGTTACCCACTCTATAGCTACGCAATGCAAGACGCACCATGAGGCTATAAGCGGCCCGTTCCAAAAATTATCTCACGGCTGGAGAATCAGCCTGAAAAGGGCATAAAAAATGATCATACAGTGTACGCCCGGCTTTAGACTTTTGAAGTATACCATTAAAAAACTTGAACACCCATGTGATTTGAAATTGTCTTCTGTTAACCCTTAATAGGGCACTAAGTGAAATACTTTAAAAATCAAAATTTGAAGCCAATACCGTTATTGGAATCCAGGACAAGACCTTATTACCTTTATAACTAGGGATGCACGATATTGGGATTTTGGCCGATATCCGATATGCCGATATTTTAAAACTCATGTGGCCGATAACCGATACCGATGTTAAAGCTGGACAAAAATACGTAGTCATTGAAAATAGCAGTTTTGTTATCCATTTCTGACACTTTGAAAAATAATATACTCAAATATATTTTCATATGCTGATATCCAATTGATTTTTAAAAACGCGGTTCCGATCTATTTTACTTTTTATACTCTCGTGATATTTTGCACATTCTTGTGAGATTTTGTTAGTAAAATACATCGATACCGCGTCAATAGGTCAACATATAAAAATATGGCAAAATTTCGTGAATTTTCGGGGGATTTCGTAGCATAACGGTGACATATAGCAATATTTCATTAGTAAAAGAGATTGATATGGTATTTTTAAATGGCAATATATCAGATATTGTGATATTTTAATGTATCAATATTTTTGCCCTCGTCTTTAGAAGTTTTTAAGTCTGTAAAAAAGAAGTTTTTGAGGAAGAAGTAGTATTATTTTATATTTTTTTAGACTTTTTTAGAAACTCAGAAGCTGATCAAATATCGGGTTAAATATCGGTGGGGTGGCCGATGTCCGATCTTCAGTTTTAAGGCCGATACAGGCCGATACCGATAGGGGGCCGATTATATCGTGCATCGCTATTTATAACATTAAAAAAACATGGATAATGTTGATGCAATAACAAGAAAAGCCAACTGGCCCAAATATATTAAGAAAAATAACCAAAGTACTTCTAGAAGAAATTCATGAAAAACATAGTGAAAGAAATACATTTTTTCTTTGGTCCAACATAACCTTAAATGCATTAATGCTGATAACGGCACTTACATTTTTCAGTTTATAAACCTAAATAAAATTATTAACAAAGCTTATTATCTTTTTAACTTTTCAATTATCTTTTTACCTTTTATTCTTGTTAATTCTTTCCCCAACTTAATTTCCAGTAGGTGATATATCATTCAAGGGCTCATCTAATTGGTCAAATGCCAAAATAAGATGCACAGCCATGTAGCAGCATCTATGCTGAATGGCTGGATATAGATCTTATGCTTCTAGATCTCACTGAGGGACGGGGGGGGGGCTCCATTTGGAAGGGGGATGCGAGGGATCAACGATGCTAACTTGGCCTTTAAAGGTTTAAACCCTAGATACTCGATTCCTCCCCTTAGGGCAGGACATCTTCCCAACAGAGAGATGGCGCTCTAGGCTTCCATCATAGAGCCAACAGGACCATGGCATCCATACAAAGCACCTTGGCTGCACCTTAACATTCTCTCCATCAATGTTGTTAGTAATATTAAAGCTTCCTTTGATTATAGATGTTGAAGGTCAGACCACTTTAGAAACGACAATATTTGGAGCAGTAGTCACACTTTAAGACAGGGCTGCACAGTACGAGCGTTTTACTCACATTTGCACCTAAAACATAGATTGGTGCAAGCAGGGGCAGATGTAGGAAATTTGGGGCCCTGGGCAAAGACAGGCAGGGGGCCCTCTGAATATAGAAGACAACACATCAAACAGCCCCATTCTCCAGAAAGAAAAAATATTAATAGAATAGGCATCCATTATCTGTTCTAGGTTGTGTCCCTCTCTTCTTGTTTTCCTCTCTATGTTTTGTACTGAGCTGACTTTTCATGCTGTCTCTAAAGGAATGAAAGATTTTTTCCAAGCACTAAGCTCACTTAGCTGATTGCTCCTTCCTGTGTTTCCAAAAAGGCCAAAGTAAATAACCCAGTCCTTCTTTTCACTGTAGACAAGCCATGATCTGCTTCTCTGTTCTCCATTTTTCATTTGGATGAAATAATAGCTGCATGAATCATGACAGCAGACAAGATAGAGGAGAGCAGGAGGCGGGGTTACCAATCTACTTGCTCTGGAGAGCAGAGTTCGCTGCTTTTAGATGTTGTCTCCAAAGTGCCCAAATAAAGCACTGATGGTGAGTTACAGCAGTTAATGCTACCCAAGCTCCATCTGATATCAGAGATCTGATTGTTCCTTATGTTCCTAACAGAGCACTTCGCTCTCAATCTGCAGGTTTACTAGTGGTTCCTAGAATTTCTAAAAGTAGAATGGGAGGCAGATCTTTTAGTTATCAGGCTCCTCTCCTGTGAAACCAACTACCAGTTTTAGTCCGTGAGGCAGACACTCTGTCTACTTTTAAGGCTAGGCTTAAAACTTTCCTTTTTGATAAAGCTTATAGTTAGAGTGGCTCAGGTTATCCTGAGCTATCTCTATAGTTCTGCTGCTATAGGCTTAGACTGCTGGAGGACATAGGGACCCTTTTTCATCATGCTGCTTCATTCTATCTCTATTCTCCAACTCTGCAGAATCTGTTAGTTCAATCTCTAACGTTCTGCTCTCTCTGCTTTTTCTCATAGTAGCTTCATCTGGTCTGTTCCTGTTTGGCTGTGACTCCATCCTGCAGAGAAATATCAGCTGTGCTGCTGCCATCAACACCTTTGTTTCTAGATGTTGGAGCTTGGCCTGTTTTCCAGTGTAGTCCTGTTTCTCTGACTGTGACTAACTGGATGTGCTCTCTTCATCCTCTGACATGGGAGCTGGCTCGGAGCTCGTCTGCCAGGCTGTGTGTTTCCTGGACGGGGCCGCCTGTGGAGCTGGTTGACAGTGGCCTTTTGTATCTATGCTTCTTTTTCTATGTCGGCTTCTGTCTCCTTGAACCCCAGTGGGCCTCAGCAGATGGCCGCTCACACTGAGCCTGGTTCTGCTGGAGGTTTCTTCCTGTTCAAAGGGAGTTTTTCCTCTCCACTGTCGCTACAAGCATGCTTAGTGTGAGGGATTGCTGAAGAGTCAATGAGTTGATGCAATCAGCTGGTTTTCCTTAGATAGAAAACTTTGAATCAATCTGACTGGATGATCTGGTGAACTGGAAAGTGAACTGAGATGGCATGTGTTGTGAATTGGAGCTATAGAAATAAACTGAATAGAATTTGGGCCCCAGACATGTTGAAGCTGACTGAGCCTCCAAACAAGGCCCCAGCATTCAGACAGCAACTTAAAAAAGCTGCACAACTTTATGCTAAAGTCTGACAGTCTTCCTCTCTACTAAAACAGGACAAGGATCTATAAAAGCTTAGAAAATAAATCCTAGATAGCTTTGGTTTGCTAAAGTTTCCATAGCCTCCTGGTTGATGATCTAGAGCTGTGTTTATAGAGCAGGCAGCTGTCTGGAAGGGAAGGACAGGCCTGATGCTTCCTGATCAGACGCTCTTCCTGCAGCTGGGACAGAAAAAAAAAAACCATGGTGTTTAGGAAGGAGCAAATGCGGCCAACAATAAGCACGACTTCAGCTAGCCTCCATCAGCACCATCAGCCGTGAACCATCTGGATCAGGTGAAGCCCTCTGCACTCACAATGCACAGGTCTCCGCAGTCAGCGGGGTGAGCAGCGGCTGCGCTTCCCGGCTGGAGAAGCAGCAGCTGGGATAAAGCAGGCCCCACATAAACACTGACTCCTCCGGAGGAAACTTCTCTCTCTGCCGCTGCATCTCGCTGCCTCACCGGGACCCAAACGGACCGTGCAGGTTCCGTTTCTGGTCCCGCACCCAGCGTTAGCATCCCCCTCCCCAGCCGGTGTTTCCTGGACGTTTCCATTCCATTAGCTCCACACTAAGCAGGCTAAGTCCTCACCCCGCGCCGCCGCAGCGCTTACCTCCTCTTCCTGCGGACCTCCGTGAACCGCCGACGAGCACGAAGAGTCCAAACCCGGGCCCAGCTCCTCCAGGCCGCTCTCCCGCTCCGTGGCGTCTCCGTTGAAGACGGGCGGTGGAGACTCGGCGCTGCTCAACGCCGCCATTTTAAACTGCGAGAAGCTGAGGCGAAAATAATGAAGGAGAAGGAGGCAGCGGCGGGCTGGCGGTGAGGACAGGAGGGGGAGACAGAGCCGCTCCACCTGACCTGCTGCTCCCACGCATCCAGCCTGCTCCACTTTATAAAGCACATTAAAAACATTTGAAATAAACACACTTTATAAAGCACATTAAAAACATCTGAAATAAACACACTTTATAAAGCACATTAAAAACATCTGAAATAAAGACACACTTTATAAAGCACATTAAAAACATCTGAAATAAACACACTTTATAAAGCACATTAAAAACATCTGAAATAAAGACACACTTTATCAAGCACATTAAAAACATCTTCAATAAAGAAACACTTTATAAAGAACATTAAAAACATCTGAAATAAAGACACACTTTATAAAGCACATTAAAAACATCTTGAATAAAGACACACTTTATAAAGAACATTAAAAACATCTTTAATAAAGACACACTTTATAAAGAACATTAAAAACATCTGAAATAAACACACACTTTATTCAGCACATTAAAAACATCTGAAATAAAGACACACTTTATAAAGCACATTAAAAACATCTGAAATAAACACACACTTTGTAAAGCACATTAAAAAAAGACTTCAATAAAGACACACTTTATAAAGCACATTAAAAACATCTTGAATAAAGACACACTTTATAAAGAACATTAAAAACATCTGAAATAAACACACACTTTATTCAGCAAATTAAAAACATTTGATATAAAGACACACTTTATAAAGCACGTTAAAAACATCTGAAATAAAGACACACTTTATAAAGCACATTAAAAACATCTTCAATAAAGAAACACTTTATAAAGCACATTAAAAACATCTTGAATAAAGACACACTTTATAAAGAACATTAAAAACATCTTTAATAAAGACACACTTTATAAAGAACATTAAAAACATCTGAAATAAACACACACTTTATTCAGCACATTAAAAACATCTGAAATAAAGACACACTTTATAAAGCACATTAAAAACATCTGAAATAAACACACACTTTGTAAAGCACATTAAAAAAAGACTTCAATAAAGACACACTTTATAAAGCACATTAAAAACATCTTGAATAAAGACACACTTTATAAAGAACATTAAAAACATCTGAAATAAACACACACTTTATTCAGCAAATTAAAAACATTTGATATAAAGACACACTTTATAAAGCACGTTAAAAACATCTGAAATAAAGACACACTTTATAAAGCACATTAAAAACATCTTCAATAAAGAAACACTTTATAAAGCACATTAAAAACATCTGAAATAAAGACACACTTTATAAAGAACATTAAAAACATCTTTAATAAAGACACACTTTATTCAGCACATTAAAAACATCTGAAATAAAGACACACTTTATAAAGAACATTAAAAACATCTTTAATAAAGACACACTTTATTCAGCACATTAAAAACATCTTGAATAAAGAGACACTTTATTCAGCATCTTCAATTCAATAAAGACACACTTTATTCAGCAAATTAAAAACATCTGAAATAAAGACACACTTTATAAAGCACATTAAAAACTTCTTCAATAAAGACACACTTTATAAAGCATCCTCATTTCAATAGACACTTTATTCAGCACATTAAAAACATCTTGAATAAAGAGACACTTTATTCAGCATCTTCAATTCAATAAAGACACACTTTATTCAGTACATTAAAAATATCTTCAATAAAGACACACTTTATTCAGTACATTAAAATAATTTCAATAAAGAGACACTTTATTCAGCACATTAAAAATAACTTCAATAAAGAGACACTTCATTCAGTACATTAAAAATAACTTCAATAAAGAGACACTTTATTCAGCAAATTAAAAACTTCTTCAATAAAGACACACTTTATTCAGCATCTTCATTTCAATAGACACTTTATTCAGCACATTAAAAACATCTTGAATAAAGAGACACTTTATTCAGCATCTTCAATTCAATAAAGACACACTTTATTCAGTACATAAAAAATAACTTCAATAAAGAGACACGTTATTCAGTACATTAAAAACATCTTCAATAAAGACACACTTTATTCAGTACATTAAAAACATCTTCAAAAAAGACACACTTTATTCAGTACATAAAAAATAACTTCAATAAAGAGACACTTTATTCAGCACATTAAAAACATCTTCAATAAAGACACACTTTATTCAGTACATTAAAAATAACTTCAATGAAGAGACACTTTATTCAGCACATTAAAAACATCTTGAATAAAGAGACACTTTTTTCAGCACATTAAAAACATCTTCAATAAAGACACACTTTATTCAGCATCTTCATTTCAATAAAGAGACACTTTATTCCGCACATTAAAAACATCTTCAATAAAGACACACTTTATTCAGCATCTTCATTTCAATAAAGACACACTTTATTCAGTACATTAAAAATAATTTCAATAAAGAGACACTTTATTCAGCACATTAAAAATTACTTCAATAAAGAGACACTTCATTCAGTACATTAAAAATAACTTCAATAAAGAGACACTTTATTCAGCAAATTAAAAACATCTGAAATAAAGACACACTTTATAAAGCACATTAAAAACTTCTTCAATAAAGACACACATTTTTCAGCATCTTCATTTCAATAGACACTTTATTCAGCACATTAAAAACATCTTGAATAAAGAGACACTTTATTCAGCATCTTCAATTCAATAAAGACACACTTTATTCAGTACATTAAAAACATCTTCAATAAAGACACACTTTATTCAGTACATTAAAAACATCTTCAATAAAGACACACTTTATTCAGTACATTAAAAACATCTTCAATAAAGACACACTTTATTCAGTACATAAAAAATAACTTCAACAAAGAGACACTTTATTCAGCACATTAAAAACATCTTCAATAAAGACACACTTTATTCAGTACATTAAAAATAACTTCAATAAAGACACACTTTATTCAGTACATTAAAAACATCTTGAATAAAGAGACACTTTATTCAGCACATTAAAAACATCTTCAATAAAGACACACTTTATTCAGTACATTAAAAACATCTTCAATAAAGACACACTTTATTCAGCATCTTCATTTCAATAAAGAGACACTTTATTTAGCACATTAAAAACATCTTGAATAAAGAGACACTTTATTCAGCATCTTCAATTCAATAAAGACACACTTTATTCAGTACATTAAAAACATCTTCAATAAAGACACACTTTATTCAGCACATTAAAAATAACTTCAATAAAGAGACACGTTATTCAGTACATTAAAAACATCTTCAATAAAGACACACTTTATTCAGTACATTAAAAACATCTTCAAAAAAGACACACTTTATTCAGTACATAAAAAATAACTTCAATAAAGAGACACTTTATTCAGCACATTAAAAACATCTTCAATAAAGACACACTTTATTCAGTACATTAAAAATAACTTCAATGAAGAGACACTTTATTCAGCACATTAAAAACATCTTGAATAAAGAGACACTTTTTTCAGCACATTAAAAACATCTTTAATAAAGACACACTTTATTCAGCATCTTCATTTCAATAAAGAGACACTTTATTCAGCACATTAAAAACATCTTCAATAAAGACACACTTTATTCAGTACATTAAAAACATCTTCAATAAAGACACACTTTATTCAGTACATAAAAAATAACTTCAACAAAGAGACACTTTATTCAGCACATTAAAAACATCTTCAATAAAGACACACTTTATTCAGTACATTAAAAATAACTTCAATAAAGAGACACTTTATTCAGCACATTAAAAACATCTTGAATAAAGAGACACTTTATTCAGCACATTAAAAACATCTTCAATAAAGACACACTTTATTCAGCATCTTCATTTCAATAAAGAGACACTTTATTTAGCACATTAAAAACATCTTGAATAAAGAGACACTTTATTCAGCATCTTCAATTCAATAAAGACACACTTTATTCAGTACATTAAAAACATCTTCAATAAGGACACACTTTATCCAGCATCCTCATTTCAATAGACACTTTATTCAGCACATTAAAAACATCTTGAATAAAGAGACACTTTATTCAGCATCTTCAATTCAATAAAGACACACTTTATTCATTACATTAAAAACATCTTCAATAAAGACACACTTTATTCAGTACATTAAAAATAATTTCAATAAAGAGACACTTTATTCAGCACATTGAAAATACCTTCAATAAAGAGACACTTCATTCAGTACATTAAAAATAACTTCAATAAAGAGACACTTTATTCAGCAAATTAAAAACATCTGAAATAAAGACACACTTTATAAAGCACATTAAAAACTTCTTCAATAAAGACACACTTTATTCAGCATCTTCATTTCAATAGACACTTTATTCAGCACATTAAAAACATCTTGAATAAAGACACACTTTATTCAGTACATAAAAAATAACTTCAATAAAGAGACACTTTATTCAGTACATTAAAAACATCTTCAATAAAGACACACTTTATTCAGTACATAAAAAATAACTTCAATAAAGAGACACTTTATTCAGTACATTAAAAACATCTTCAATAAAGACACACTTTATTCAGTACATTAAAAACATCTTCAAAAAAGACACTTTATTCAGTACATAAAAAATAACTTCAATAAAGAGACACTTTATTCAGCACATTAAAAACATCTTCAATAAAGACACATTTTATTCAGTACATTAAAAATAACTTCAATAAAGAGACACTTTATTCAGCACATTAAAAACATCTTCAATAAAGACACACTTTATTCAGCACATTAAAAACATCTTCAATAAAGACACACTTTATTCAGCACATTAAAAACATCTTCAATAAAGACACACTTTATTCAGCATCTTCATTTCAATAAAGAGACACTTTATTCCGCACATTAAAAACATCTTCAATAAAGACACACTTTATTCAGCATCTTCATTTCAATAAAGAGACACTTTATTCAGTACATTAAAAACATCTTCAATAAAGACACACTTTATTCAGCATCTTCATTTCAATAAAGACACACTTTATTCAGTACATTAAAAACATCTTCAATAAAGACACACTTTATTCAGCATCTTCATTTCAATAAAGAGACACTTTATTCAGTACATTAAAAACATCTTCAATAAAGACACACTTTATTCAGTACATTAAAAATAATTTCAATAAAGAGACACTTTATTCAGCACATTAAAAATAACTTCAATAAAGAGACACTTCATTCAGTACATTAAAAATAACTTCAATAAAGAGACACTTTATTCAGTAAATTAAAAACATCTGAAATAAAGACACAATTTATAAAGCACATTAAAAACTTCTTCAATAAAGACACACTTTATTCAGTACATAAAAAATAACTTAAATAGAGAGACACTTTATTCAGTACATTAAAAACATCTTCAATAAAGACACACTTTATTCAGTACACAAAAAATAACTTCAATAAAGAGAAACTTTATTCAGCACATTAAAAACATCTTCAATAAAGACACACTTTATTCAGTACATTAAAAATAATTTCAATAAAGAGACACTTTATTCAGCACATTAAAAATAACTTCAATAAAGAGACACTTCATTCAGTACATTAAAAATAACTTCAATAAAGAGACACTTTATTCAGCAAATTAAAAACATCTGAAATAAAGACACACTTTATAAAGCACATTAAAAACTTCTTCAATAAAGACACACATTTTTCAGCATCTTCATTTCAATAGACACTTTATTCAGCACATTAAAAACATCTTGAATAAAGAGACACTTTATTCAGCATCTTCAATTCAATAAAGACACACTTTATTCAGTACATTAAAAACATCTTCAATAAAGACACACTTTATTCAGTACATTAAAAACATCTTCAATAAAGACACACTTTATTCAGTACATTAAAAACATCTTCAATAAAGACACACTTTATTCAGTACATAAAAAATAACTTCAACAAAGAGACACTTTATTCAGCACATTAAAAACATCTTCAATAAAGACACACTTTATTCAGTACATTAAAAATAACTTCAATAAAGAGACACTTTGTTCAGCACATTAAAAACATCTTGAATAAAGAGACACTTTATTCAGCACATTAAAAACATCTTCAATAAAGACACACTTTATTCAGCATCTTGATTTCAATAAAGAGACACTTTATTTAGCACATTAAAAACATCTTGAATAAAGAGACACTTTATTCAGCATCTTCAATTCAATAAAGACACACTTTATTCAGTACATTAAAAACATCTTCAATAAGGACACACTTTATTCAGCATCCTCATTTCAATAGACACTTTATTCAGCACATTAAAAACATCTTGAATAAAGAGACACTTTATTCAGCATCTTCAATTCAATAAAGACACACTTTATTAAGTACATTAAAAACATCTTCAATAAAGACACACTTTATTCAGTACATTAAAAATAATTTCAATAAAGAGACACTTTATTCAGCACATTGAAAATACCTTCAATAAAGAGACACTTCATTCAGTACATTAAAAATAACTTCAATAAAGAGACACTTTATTCAGCAAATTAAAAACATCTGAAATAAAGACACACTTTATAAAGCACATTAAAAACTTCTTCAATAAAGACACACTTTATTCAGCAAATTAAAAACATCTGATATAAAGACACACTTTACAAAGCACGTTAAAAACATCTGAAATAAAGACACACTTTATAAAGCACATTAAAAACATCTTCAATAAAGAAACACTTTATAAAGCACATTAAAAACATCTGAAATAAAGACACACTTTATAAAGAACATTAAAAACATCTTTAATAAAGACACACTTTATTCAGCACATTAAAAACATCTGAAATAAAGACACACTTTATAAAGCACATTAAAAACATCTTGAATAAAGAGACACTTTATTCAGCACATTAAAAACATCTTGAATAAAGAGACACTTTATTCAGCATCTTCAATTCAATAAAGACACACTTTATTCAGTACATTAAAAACATCTTCAATAAAGACACACTATATTCAGTACATTAAAAACATCTTCAATAAAGACACACTTTATTCAGTACATAAAAAATAACTTCAACAAAGAGACACGTTATTCAGTACATTAAAAACATCTTCAATAAAGACACACTTTATTCAGTACATTAAAAACATCTTCAAAAAAGAAACACCTTATTCAGTACATAAAAAATAACTTCAATAAAGAGACACTTTATTCAGCACATTAAAAACATCTTCAATAGAGACACACTTTATTCAGTACATTAAAAATAACTTCAATGAAGAGACACTTTATTCAGCACATTAAAAACATCTTGAATAAAGAGACACTTTTTTCAGCACATTAAAAACATCTTCAATAAAGACACACTTTATTCAGCATCTTCAATTCAATAAAGACACACTTTATTCAGCAAATTAAAAACATCTGAAATAAAGACACACTTTATAAAGCACATTAAAAACTTCTTCAATAAGGACACACTTTATTCAGCATCCTCATTTCAATAGACACTTTATTCAGCACATTAAAAACATCTTGAATAAAGAGACACTTTATTCAGCATCTTCAATTCAATAAAGACACACTTTATTCAGTACATTAAAAACATCTTCAATAAAGACACACTTTATTCAGTACATTAAAAATAATTTCAATAAAGAGACACTTTATTCAGCACATTGAAAATACCTTCAATAAAGAGACACTTCATTCAGTACATTAAAAATAACTCCAATAAAGAGACACGTTATTCAGCAAATTAAAAACATCTGAAATAAAGACACACTTTATAAAGCACATTAAAAACTTCTTCAATAAAGACACACTTTATTCAGCATCTTCATTTCAATAGACACTTTATTCAGCACATTAAAAACATCTTGAATAAAGACACACTTTATTCAGTACATAAAAAATAACTTCAATAAAGAGACACTTTATTCAGTACATTAAAAACATCTTCAATAAAGACACACTTTATTCAGTACATTAAAAACATCTTCAAAAAAGACACTTTATTCAGTACATAAAAAATAACTTCAATAAAGAGACACTTTATTCAGCACATTAAAAACATCTTCAATAAAGACACACTTTATTCAGTACATTAAAAATAACTTCAATAAAGAGACACTTTATTCAGCACATTAAAAACATCTTGAATAAAGAGACACTTTATTCAGCACATTAAAAACATCTTCAATAAAGACACACTTTATTCAGCACATTAAAAACATCTTCAATAAAGACACACTTTATTCAGCATCTTCATTTCAATAAAGAGACACTTTATTCCGCACATTAAAAACATCTTCAATAAAGACACACTTTATTCAGCATCTTCATTTTAATAAAGAGACACTTTATTCAGTACATTAAAAACATCTTCAATAAAGACACACTTTATTCAGTACATTAAAAATAATTTCAATAAAGAGACACTTTATTCAGCACATTAAAAATAACTTCAATAAAGAGACACTTCATTCAGTACATTAAAAATAACTTCAATAAAGAGACACTTTATTCAGTAAATTAAAAACATCTGAAATAAAGACACACTTTATAAAGCACATTAAAAACTTCTTCAATAAAGACACACTTTATTCAGTACATAAAAAATAACTTAAATAAAGAGACACTTTATTCAGTACATTAAAAACATCTTCAATAAAGACACACTTTATTCAGTACATAAAAAATAACTTCAATAAAGAGACACTTTATTCAGCACATTAAAAACATCTTCAATAAAGACACACTTTATTCAGTACATTAAAAATAACTTCAATAAAGAGACACTTTATTCAGCACATTAAAAACATCTGGAATAAAGAGACACTTTATTCAGCACATTAAAAACATCTTCAATAAAGACACACTTTATTCAGCATCTTCATTTCAATAAAGAGACACTTTATTTAGCACATTAAAAACATCTTGAATAAAGAGACACTTTATTCAGCATCTTCAATTCAATAAAGACACACTTTATTCAGTACATTAAAAACATCTTCAATAAAGACACACTTTATTCAGCACATTAAAAATAACTTCAATAAAGAGACACTTCATTCAGTACATTAAAAATAACTTCAATAAAGACACACTTTATTCAGTACATTAAAAATAATTTCAATAAAGAGACACTTTATTCAGCACATTAAAAACTTCTTCAATAAAGACACACATTTTTCAGCATCTTCATTTCAATAGACACTTTATTCAGCACATTAAAAACATCTTGAATAAAGAGACACTTTATTCAGCATCTTCAATTCAATAAAGACACACTTTATTCAGTACATTAAAAAAATCTTCAATAAAGACACACTTTATTCAGTACATTAAAAACATCTTCAATAAAGACACACTTTATTCAGTACATTAAAAACATCTTCAATAAAGACACACTTTATTCAGTAAATAAAAAAAAACTTCAACAAAGAGACACTTTATTCAGCACATTAAAAACATCTTCAATAAAGACACACTTTATTCAGCACATTAAAAACATCTTCAATAAAGACACACTTTATTCAGCATCTTCATTTCAATAAAGAGACACTTTATTTAGCACATTAAAAACATCTTGAATAAAGAGACACTTTATTCAGCATCTTCAATTCAATAAAGACACACTTTATTCAGTACATTAAAAACATCTTCAATAAAGACACACTTTATAAAGAACATTAAAAACTTCTTCAATAAAGACACACTTTATAAAGCACATTAAAAACTTCTTCAATAAAGACACACTTTATTCAGCACATTAAAAATAACTTCAATAAAGACACACTTTATTCAGCACATTAAAAATAACTTCAATAAAGAGACATGTTATTCAGCATCTTCAATTCAATAAAGACACACTTTATTCAGTATATTAAAAACATCTTCAATAAAGACACACTTTATTCAGCACATTAAAAATATCTTCAATAAAGACACACTTTATTCAGCACATTAAAAACATCTTCAATAAAGACACACTTTATTCAGTACATTAAAAACATCTCCAATAAAGACACACTTTATTCAGTACATTAAAAATAACTTCAATAAAGAGACATGTTATTCAGCATCTTCAATTCAATAAAGACACACTTTATTCAGTATATTAAAAACATCTTCAATAAAGACACACTTTATTCAGCACATTAAAAATATCTTCAATAAAGACACACTTTATTCAGCACATTAAAAATAACTTCAATAAAGAGACATGTTATTCAGCATCTTCAATTCAATAAAGACACACTTTATTCAGTATATTAAAAACATCTTCAATAAAGACACACTTTATTCAGCACATTAAAAATATCTTCAATAAAGACACACTTTATTCAGTACATTAAAAACATCTTCAATAAAGACACACTTTATTCAGTACATTAAAAACATCTTCAATAAAGACACACTTTATTCAGTAAATAAAAAATAACTTCAACAAAGAGACACTTTATTCAGCACATTAAAAACATCTTCAATAAAGACACACTTTATTCAGCACATTAAAAACATCTTCAATAAAGACACACTTTATTCAGCATCTTCATTTCAATAAAGAGACACTTTATTTAGCACATTAAAAACATCTTGAATAAAGAGACACTTTATTCAGCATCTTCAATTCAATAAAGACACACTTTATTCAGTACATTAAAAACATCTTCAATAAAGACACACTTTATAAAGAACATTAAAAACTTCTTCAATAAAGACACACTTTATAAAGCACATTAAAAACTTCTTCAATAAAGACACACTTTATTCAGCACATTAAAAATAACTTCAATAAAGACACACTTTATTCAGCACATTAAAAATAACTTCAATAAAGAGACATGTTATTCAGCATCTTCAATTCAATAAAGACACACTTTATTCAGTATATTAAAAACATCTTCAATAAAGACACACTTTATTCAGCACATTAAAAATATCTTCAATAAAGACACACTTTATTCAGCACATTAAAAACATCTTCAATAAAGACACACTTTATTCAGTACATTAAAAACATCTCCAATAAAGACACACTTTATTCAGTACATTAAAAATAACTTCAATAAAGAGACATGTTATTCAGCATCTTCAATTCAATAAAGACACACTTTATTCAGTATATTAAAAACATCTTCAATAAAGACACACTTTATTCAGCACATTAAAAATATCTTCAATAAAGACACACTTTATTCAGCACATTAAAAATAACTTCAATAAAGAGACATGTTATTCAGCATCTTCAATTCAATAAAGACACACTTTATTCAGTATATTAAAAACATCTTCAATAAAGACACACTTTATTCAGCACATTAAAAATATCTTCAATAAAGACACACTTTATTCAGCACATTAAAAACATCTTCAATAAAGACACACTTTATTCAGTACATTAAAAACATCTCCAATAAAGACACACTTTATTCAGTACATTAAAAATAACTTCAATAAAGAGACATGTTATTCAGCATCTTCAATTCAATAAAGACACACTTTATTCAGTATATTAAAAACATCTTCAATAAAGACACACTTTATTCAGCACATTAAAAATATCTTCAATAAAGACACACTTTATTCAGCACATTAAAAACATCTTCAATAAAGACACACTTTATTCAGTACATTAAAAATAACTTCAATAAAGAGACATGTTATTCAGCCTCTCAATTCAATAAAGACACAGAACCAGGAACATCAAATCCACGCAGATTGATCCAAAAAAAAAAAAATGTATCCAGAATAAATCAGATCAGAGAAATAAATGATCCAGAATACACAGTAGAAAAGTAAAAGTAGTTTAGAGATTTTATTTAATCCAACTTTTTTTTATTATTATAATATAATATTGATATTGTAGCTCTACTGATTGATGCAAACAGCTATGGGGTGTTGTTTGTATAATGTTAAGCAGTCAAAAATAAAGAGCAATATTTTTGGTAATTTAGTTTTAGAACAATATGGGGGTTATTTTTCACCATGCCATTCATTCATTTATAAAAATCAAGTTCATAACTAAATATTTAGATTGTCAGTTAAAAAAATTATTAGCAAGCTAAAGATTTTTTTCCAATCCAAATATAGAGCTTGTTAAATAAATATTTAGTGTGGAGCTAAATATTTAATTTGAAAACTAAAAATTTAATTTGCAAATTAAATATTTAGCAAGCAAATATTTAGCTAGCTTGGTGTTAGCAAAATAATTAATTAGCAAATTAAATATTTAGGTTGTTTAATAAACATTAAGTGTGGAGCTAAATATTTATATTTTAAAAAAATTTTTTTACTTTGGAGCTAGACATTCAGTTAGCATCAAGCTAGCTAAATATTTAGTTAGCTTGATGCTAACTGAATATTTATTTTCCAATTAAATATTAAGTTTGATAGGGTGACCAAACGTCCGTATTTCCCGGGACATATCCGTATTTCACGTCCTGTCCCGGGCGTCCCGGGTTTTTTTTTAGAAAGTGAGGAAATGTCCTGATTTCACTGCGCACGACGCTCCGTGTGACGTAATCCCTGAGCCGCGTCAGTGCGGGCAGCCCTGTTCTTAATCAGAGGCTCTGTTCGAAAACCTAGGACGCATCCTCCAAGGACGCGGTCTACCTAGACTGGATCCTTCGAAGTCCTTGAAAATAAGGAGACCGGAAGAGTTTTGGCTGTGAATTCAAAAAGGTCTACCCTTCGGCGGGTTTTACCGCCGTATGCTCTGTTGCTTAGCAACCGTGAAAGTTGACACACAAAGCAGGAAAAGAATGAATACCGAGGTTTTCAAAACTGTTTGTTTATTTATTTATTTTTTAAAAAGTTAAAGTGAACAAAGACTACACTCACAAGAATCCAGAGTGGAATAAAGATTCCAACCACCGGTAGCAGGAACAAATAAAATCAAATGTAATGATGGAAACCTTAGTCAGTTAAATAACATGCTGCTGTCATTCTGCACATCTCTGATGTTGCTGCTATTTTCAAATATCCATTACTGTAAAAATGTCCATAGCTGCATATTGGTTATTTATTCTACAGTTTTATATTGTTAAAGCACTTTACAGTATTTTATTTTTTATATTTTAACTCTTCCCTATTATGTTATTCTTATACATTTTTCTAAGGTCCTCATTTGTGTGACCATTTCAATACTCTTTCTGCTGCTGTAAATGTGCCCATTGTGGGACAATGAAGGGATTTTCTATTCTATTCTATAAAAGGGTTAGAAATATATAAGTAAATCTAAACAATGTATCTACAAAATATATCTGCAAAATCTCTAATATTCAACAACCAAAAATACTTAGTTAAGCATATTGTGCAAAACAACAATAAAAAAATTCAACTATCAGATTTATAGTTCCCACTCTGCAGATCTATTAGAATCTGTCCTTAAATTACAGCCAAACTCATTTACACAGTAACAGATAACCCCCCCCCCTGCCCCAAGGTGTCCTGGTTTTCCAAAATGAAAATATGGTCACCCTAAAGTTTGATAAATAAACATTTATTTTGGAGCTAACTATTTATTTAAGAAACTAAATATTTAGTTTTGAAAATAAATATTTAGCTTGCTGACAATTTGTTCAAGCTTTTTCAATAAAAAACATCAGGAGCCTGCAATGCCCCATACCCGTCTAGGTGTCCTGAAAGGTCACTTGTTAAGACACTTTGGTATGGGGCATTGCAGGCTAACAAAGAAGCCAAATCAGACATCCCAAGTTCCAAGAACTCATTTCAGGGAGATGCTTATCGTACCCCCCCGCCCACCACACACACACACACACACACCCAGCAACTTTTCAACAACTGTTTATTAACTGACAGTAATTTCTTAAACACTAAACAGAACAGTAGGCCTATTGGTCTTTTATTTTCAATCTTGTAGCCTTGAACATCGGTTGTGCTTTCTGTTTTTCATGGGACTTCAGCATACACTGCACCTCGCCACAGTGTCATCATTCCTCACCATGGCCGGTTCTAGACAGGGGCCATCAGAGGTGCCCCTGTAGATCATGTCCTGGCCCCTGTTATGGCCCCTGTAATGAAGACAGTTTTAAATCAGATAAATGCTTTTTTTTTCCACAACAAAAAAAATAAAAATAATGCCCTAATTTTTACAGATTAATTTAACAATTTTACTTGAATTCTAATCTAAATTTTATAGAAAACAGTAGATTTAACTTAAATTAATTCAAAAATATGTAAAATTCCTAAATTTTAAATGTATATCGACCTCATAAGAAAAGACTTTTTATTGAACCTAATTGAAAAGACCTTTCCCTTCATGCAGCTATATTAATATATCTGAATCTCTTGCCCTGTTTTTTATTTCATGCTTTTCTGGGCCCCCATGAAAACACGCTGGCCCCCTCCTGGCCCCCTGGTACATTTGGTGTAGATCCGCCACTCTTCCTCCCCTTTAATAGACGTGGATATACTTTAGTATATTCTGCTGTAAAATTAGTCCTATATTTTGGTTTTTTACTCGAGGATTGAACCTGTGCCGTTTCCCAGGATGCACAGCTTTGAGTGGTAACTTCCAGAGTTACTGCCAGAGAGTAAACCAGAGAAACTGATCGGACTGATACAATCAGCTCTCTGATCAACCAGTCGCCTGGATCGCTGGTTGATCAGAGCGTCACTTTGGACAGATACACTGCACAGGTTTCACAGCAACCTCCTCCTCACCCCCCGCTCTCTATTGTTGTCTGAGCAATCTCAGTAGTTCTAATCTGCACATGTTGCATGAATTATTGTACTGCCTGCACGCTCTCACTAAAAAAACACCATCTTCCATAGTCTAAAATCCGGGATAATTTATCCGACTCACGGGCATCAATGAACAACTATCTGTATCAGGGAGACTCCAGGAACTTCTGGGAAACTTGGGATATCTGCCAAATGACCCCCATTCCAAAGGGGTGGACCTGTTTTTCTATTTCAATTAGCATGTTTTCTAAACATAAACAAGGCTTTTTGGGCTACTGTATAAAACCTGGAACTCAACACAATTTCTGACATTTTGAATAGAAAAAGCTTCCTGGATGGAAGAGAAACGTCTTCAACCTTGGAAACAAAGTCCAGTGGAATGTTTTTAATTTACTGTTTTTGGAATGACTATGGCCTGGATGACTGGGAATCTTCACCACCAACCAAAATTATTTTTTTTAATTTTTTACTGATTAATGCTATATTCATTAAATCAAAGTAAATGTATTATTTTTAGGATCAACTAATGATCCAATGATTATTCCTTGCTGACCGGACTTTTCCTTTAAACGCTAGAATTTAGATTTCTACTAATAAACAATAATCTTTAACACATCTGTTCGTTGCATAGATTTTCTGATCCTCACTAAATTCTTTGTTGATTAAGGCACTTTATGTGACAGTTAAAGTCGAAGCAAGCGGCCAAACAGATGGAGACGTCTCAATAAATCAGAATATATTCAAAGAGTAAATTATGTTGGTTTTATATTCCACAATATAAAACTCATACGTGTACGAGTTTAACATACTGAAATTAGACAAAAAGAGTGAAATGTCCTCAGAGGAGCAGAGTCCTCATGTTGGTCGACTGCAGCCGTCTAGCTGCAGACTAGAGCTCTTCATGGAGAAGATGGTTGAAGGTTCATCAGCTGGTCCAGGCAGCGTGGAGTTACCGCATCCATTGGCTGCGTCCCCTCCTTCAGCTGAATGTCTCAGTCTCTACAGGATGTGGTGCTACTGCAGATGACCTGAAGGCTGCAACCAAAGGCAGCAGCGCAGACAGTGGGATGGGTGATGGACTCAGTGCCTCCCAAAGGAGGCGCTACTACGGGCAGCGGGGCCTCGGATGCTGTCCCCCTGGGCTGCGCTGAATGTTCCCCCTACTGAAGTGCTGCTCCAGGCTGGGGGACAATGGCTGGGCATTAAGCTGCCGTGCGTTATGGAGAAGTTAGGCTGTCATTGGACAGACATTCTAGACTTGTTATGAATAGAGAACAATCCATAGAAAGTTCAGCGTATGCCAGCGTTTTAGGAGAATCTGGGACGTCAGGCAGACGCTGGATAAATCATTGAGGTGGGACAGGGCCCCATTAGACCGCCACTCCCTGATAATAGATTTTATAGATTTAAATCTGAAGGGATATTTATCCAGAATATCTAGCATTCTATGTTAGCATAGTATAAACATTTAATCAACTTAGATTATTACATTTTAGCTTCTCAACCCTTTACTGTTTTTTTTTTCCTTCAGTACTGGAGTAAGGATGATAACAGAGATCATCCGAGGTAGTTAGTTACATACAGAAGATCCAGTTTATAATTAAAAACATTTTTCCCCAAATTTAACTAAATGGAAGCTGAGCTAACTTCATTGTGTCACTGGAATCCTTCCTTCAGGAATCCTTCCTCTTGGCTCCTTTTACAGGAATAAACCTCTGGCTGACCTTTGACCTCAGAGTGAATATCCATCTGAGAGAAAAGAGGTAAAAACAAAGAGGAAGGTTCAGGAAAACATTCAGTGGTAAAAATTCACACTTTTTACGCTGCAGAAAGCAGATAATAAATCAGAAAGCAGGTAGGAGGTTCTCCTTCAGGGTTAAACTGAGTCATGATGCCAAAGGATAACTTCAATAAGACGGTTATTGCACCGACATCCTCCTCCAAGACGGCTGATGGAGCCACAAACAGAAACACCAGGTCCAGGGGCACTGCCAGGAATTTTAGGCCCCATGAAAGACATTAATCTATTTTCTTAGTTTTATAACTAATGGTAACAGAGTCATATTTAACTTTGCATCTTCTGGAAAAACTATTTATTTTGTTATGTAACAACAAGTTGGGGCAGCACCGAGTCCAACCACAAAGAAATTATCTGGATGAAATAAATTATTTTGATGGTTTTTATTGTTTTAAATATGACGCCTCTGGTAATGAGGGGGGTTAATGACACAGAAGAAAAAATTGCAGGAAAATGTGCTTTCATTTTTTTACTGTTTATTTCTTTCTTCTCAAAGACTTTCTTAAACTGCAGAACATTGGCAGCGGTTTTATTCTGATCATAGATTTATGTTTCATTCAGTGTTTTTATCCATAATGAAGCAGTTCTCCTTCAATAAGTCATTTATTTTTAAATAAGCACCTCCTCCTCTGACTGTGCTCCTCACACCGTCCCTCATGGTTCCTCCTGCAGGTGGTGGGCCCACTGGGGGATGGCGTCACTCCTTTAGGAGGAGGAGCCCGACCACCAGGCTGGGCTCCAGGGTGGGGTCCTGCTCCGCTGACCGGGCAACGTCACACGCCTTGAATTTTTAGCTTTTTTTTTTCCAGGAATCTTTGAACAGTCTGCATAAAACACGACAAAGCTAATTTATTTCTATTTATCGTTAAATCCATCAGTGAAGATTTTAAATTCAAAAAGTGAAAAAAACATCCCCCCATCAGGGTGGGGCGGGTCCCAGCAGTCTGTGGGCGAGGGGCGGGGTTACACCCTGGACGGGTGACACAGAGACACCCCCCCCTAAGGATAAACTAGAGAAGCCAATCAAGCTAGCAGTGGAGTTTGGACTGTGGGAGGAAGGAGGAGATCTTAGAGAGAAAAAAGGCTTGTTTCCTGCCAGACGCTTCAGGGCAGTTTATTTTTTCTTTCCCGCCCTCTTTCCTTCTCCTTTCTTCGGTGTCCCTTTTCCTCTAAGCTTCCTCAGGCGCCGCATCTCCTCTTTGAAGTCCTCATGCTCATCTCTGAAAAGAAAACAATGAACCCATTTAATCAACTCTCCTGCAACTAATCATTCCTTTGATCTATTAATCGCTCGATCATTTCTAAGATTAATAATCGGATAGCTAAAGGTTAGTGATTTTTACCAAATGAAACTAAAATCCATTGGAGGAATTCTGGATTATAAAGCATGTTGACAGATGAAGGAGTTTAAAGACATTAACTTCTTTACTTACAATTTTGTTAAATTGGTATAGTGGGGCTAGGGCTGGGCGATATAGAAAAAAAGCTTATCGATAAAAAAAATGCATATTGATTGATATCGATAATTATTGAAAAGATTTGAAACCATATTTTATGTGCAGCTCTGCCTGGACTTTTTATATTGCTAAATGATTTAATTTTAATAAAGAACACAAACACAGACTTCCAATTGAATGTTTATTTAACCAACTTTTTTAACCATAACAGAATTGTTTTAAAGAAAAATAACTGAGGAGACCTGAGTTATGTTATTAAATACTGACAAAGAATAAACTAAAGTGACCAAAATAAATATAACAAATAAACCTGGTTCAGCTTAGTTTCCTGCTTTAACCTGAGTTATTACTGTGAAGTTTCTGCCCCTCAGCATTTTTATCTCAATTGTTAGAACTACGTGGGAAACTGCCCAGAACTGAATATATATATATATATATTTTCCCGAAGATTCCTCGGAGGAGAGCCGCGGCGGCGCCTACACAGCTCGTACTCCTGCGGGTGTGAGCGGCTGAGATGATAAAAAAAAAAAGTTGGTTGTGTTATCAGAATTGGTTTTCACTGGTTCGCTACACATTTTACAGATGACTGTGGTTTCTTTTTTGTCCGACTTGCCATGACCGAAATACTGCCAGACTGCCGAACTACAAAAACCCTTCTTTGGAACAGTTTCCTCTGCCTCTCCTGCTGCGACATCTTCATGTGCTCTGTGTTGTGGTTTGAGAGGGCGGCGCTTTGTGACGCCATGCCTGGGTCCGCGATTGTGATTGGTTGGGAGGAAGTAGTGACTAGCATAAACCTACATGCTAGGCTACAATGAGAAGGAAGGAAAACTGCGTTTCTTTATCGAACTTTTATCGAGCCTATTTTTTTCTATTGCGCCACACGTCTATCGATCGATATATATCGTTATTGAATTATCGCCCAGCCCTAAGTGGGGCCAAAAAGTATTCAGGCATCCACTGCTTGTACCAGTTCCTACTTAGGAGAAAGAAAGAGCTCTGTAATTGTCCCCATTTTCACCTCAACTATGAGAGACAAAATGAGAAACAAAATCCAGGAAATCACATTGTGGGATTTTTAAACAATTTATTAGATGTCTGGCTCTCACGGACCTGTAACTTCTTCTGTCCTCCACTGGTTACCTGTATTATTGGCACCTGTTTGAACCCGTTATCTGTAGAAAAGACACCCACCTCAGCCTCAAACAGTCCCACTCCAAACTCAACCAGGAGCAAAGAGCTGCACCAGGCTGGGAGGAGTGAATCTACAACAGGCAAGCAGCTTGGTGTGAAAAAAAAAAAATCAATAGACCAATTCTTTAAAAATTCTACAATGTGATTTCCTGGATTATTTGTTCTCATTTCGTCTCCTGTATCAGTCACGTGACTTTCTAGAAACAATTCGAGCACCGACAGAGTTTAACTGTTAGAGCTCAACTCATGCGCCAGTGCATCAGTGTTGCTGAACCAATGACTACTTTTTATTCATGTTGAAGGCAAATATTTTTGCTTAAATCCAGCAGGTCGGCGGAAAAATCTACTCAGTTTTAACCCTGAGCTCCAATCCAGCTGCTGAGTCGAAAGCGTCAGCAACAGTTCTGCAATGAAAACTGTTTTTAGCTTTTCCCCCCAAACCAACTAGAATATTTCATGATTTCCTGAATCATAATGCACACTGGAAAAAATCTAAATCTAGATAAGTCATTTTTTTCTTAAAATAAGTGTATTTGTTCTTGGATTGAGGAGGTAAAAGACATTTTGCCGATGGAACAAGACAATTTACATTTAAAATAAAAACGATCTTATTTTAAGAGTAAAAATACTCATTCTATTGGCAAACTATCTCATTTAACTACTCAAATTAAGGCTAAAAACATTTTATTTAGGAAGTCTGTACTTATTTCTAGATCATTTTTCCAGTGAAGAAACTGTTCCAGTCTAATTGCTGCTCTGTATTTTTGTTGTCACATTTTCCAAGTTTTTGAAAGAATTTTTTTTCTCTTCCAGTTCCTGTTTTAAAGGAGCAATAAGTGATGACACCAAGTGTTTCAGGTCCTTCTACCTACTGGTGACAATGACCCTGTTAGATCGACTGAATGTTTCCACAATGGCATTAAACATGGTGGTCGGTCCGGACAGCTATAATAATGTATTTCTGAGGACCACTGGCTAAAAACCGGTTTAAACCCGGGAACAATGGGCTTTTAGTGGCAGTCTGAACAGCTCACTGACGCATGTCTACCGGGGTCAAACGACTCGGCAAGAGACCCGCGTTAAAATCTCCTCTGCTCTGATCAGCATGCTGTGGGAACACCAGAGCCGAGACGACGCACTACATTACGGGACACCATTAAAGGTAACGTTCGGATGTCAACACCCAACAGTTGCTTCTGATCTAACAAGCAGAAACAACTCTCCTTAGGACACGCTGCCCATACTTTCAATCGCTTCAAACTGTACGATGAAACTGTCGGGTTTAAAAGTTCACAGCTCACCAAGTATGTTCTTCCGCTGTACGTTCCCACGCTCTTAGTTAATCTAACTGCTCATAGTCTACGTCCAAAAATCACGTCAGACTCGTCAATCTAGAAGAGTTAGTTAGGAGTTAGTCTTGAGAGGCTGATCACAGAGATGGGGGACCTGGAATCAACAAGTCGTCTCCATGTCGTGTATTTGTTCTGCCCAGCCACTGAACCAGGTCTGTAGAGTGAACTAAGCTGTGCAGATTAGACTCACCTGGTTCAGCAGCTGAGCAAATACATGACATAGAGATGACTTGTTGACTCCAGGTCCACCGCTCGTTACCTCCTGTATGCTACACAACGCAGGATGAGGCTGAAACTCGGCCTAATCAAAAAAATCCTTGCATGACTGGAGAATCGGCCCTAGAAGGACTAAAACTCATACAGTGTGAGCCCGGCTTAACATTCTGCAGCACTAGTGAGAAGAATTAGGACAAACAAAAGCGTGAAACATTAAAAACACTGACTACAGCCTGGCTCTTTCCACGTTGCTCTCCATTTTTTATGCTGATGGAGATTCTCAGTCATCCAGGTCAAAGTCATTTCAAAAAAGTAAAATAAAAAACAAAACTTCAACCTTAAATAAGTTTGAAGACTTTTCTCTTCCGATTAGGGCTGCAAATAACGATTATTTTAAAAATCGATGAATCGGCCGATTATTTTTTCGATTAATCGATGAATCGGACAAAAATATTTTTTATACTAACCTCTTTATTCCAAAATAAACATTTTAGACAGAACAAACAAGCACACAAGTACAGGTTGCTCATTAACTGTACTGGTGCAATATGAAAAATAAATGTTTGTGTTAAAACTACGCAAACTTACATGAGAAATGTAGCTGTACATCCACAACATATAGGATACTTTGTTTCATAAAGCGCATTTTTAAAAGCCCCTAAGGGGTTCAAACAATAGGTCCCTCCATTTCAACAAATGAGTTTTTTTAGACTAGAAGAGTTCTGCCTTATAAGACAGGAAAGTATAGCAGTTAAAGTTGCTACTTGAGAAAATACTGAACCATAGAGATAAAAATAGCCTGTGATTCAAATTATAAATTGTATTTGGAATAAAAATGAGAGAACTAGGGGAGCTAAAAAACACATCCTCCAAAGACAGATATTTACATGGAAATGTAGCATATAATTAATTGACATATTACTGATCTTGCTGGATTTTATTCTGCTTTACTTCCATAAATTGCAGGATCTTCTTTACTTTATCTTTGCCAGAAGATTTAAACTTTAAAAGCCTTGCCCTCATAATTTGCAAGTTAATTTATTTATAAAGAAAAAATAAACGCTGCTTAAGCTAATTCAAAGGAAATTAAAAGTAAAATAAGTAGCCAACCTTATCACTGTCTGTAACCTACTAACACGGTAAGGAAAGCATCAGATGAGCTACCTGAGAAACTAACGTTACGTTTCCCCACTTTAAAACCAAACAAACATGGCCGCTCACCCTGCTGATCAGCTCTCTTCACTGCCATCGAAGGCTCCAACGTGTTTCCTTTTCAGGTGCTGCATCATAACAGTGGTGCTTCCGTGCCATGTTCATTTGTTTTGACAAAGTTGTATGTTACGACTTTTTTCGCTTTACAAAGCGCAGGCTATTTTAATTATTATTTAATTTGCGCCGTCAATCCCGGCGCATGCGCGCTTCATTTGCAGTCTGGACACTGAGGGGAAACATCCTGCGGCTCTGACTGCAGCGCTGAGAGGGACTCCTGCGGGAGAACGGGGTTGGGATGGGGAGGCGCCCCACGGCAGAGTAGGAACGATACATGCTTTCACGTAAGAGTCTCCAAAAGCCGCCAGTGACACCGTAAAAGGTCGCCAGATTTGTCGCTAGTCGCTTTTTTGAAAAATAGTCGCTGGAGGGGTCTGAAAAGTCGCTGAATATAAGGACAAAGTCGCTGAGTTGGAAACACTGCACCTGCAGCGCTGGCTCGCCGTGCCATATTTTTTTTTTCTTCCCCCTTTTCAGTCAAGTGGCAGTGATGATGATTTTTGTCAACGGGAAGGGAGCTAAATACCGATTGTTAGTGAGTCGACCCATCTTTGAAAACCAGCCTTAACCCGCTAATCACAGTGGGAAAGAAGCTTCAGTGTGTCAAACAATTTAAGTTTGATCAGATTTGTGGCGAACTAAGTAACTCCAAAAGTATAAAGATCAGACCTGGGTAGTGCCTTGGCTAGCTGTACAGAGCAGCTAACAGATTAGCCTCTTTCAGCTTGGTCAATCACCAACATTACATGAACTTTGTTAGCAATAACCGTCCGATTTCTAAAAGTAAAACAGCTGGAGTTCTTTTTTTGTCCAAAATCATTCCATGTCCTCTGATCTTTATAGAAACACCTAACTGATTTTAACCACGATCATCCTACAATGCAGAATCGCCTACACTGTTGAGGATGATTGTTTTCTACTTTCAACTAATTTAGTTCGTCAAAGGAAATATGAAAAAAAGCAAATACAGGGAATGATACATGGAACCCCCAGAAAAGATGTGATTCTCATAGAAGCGGCGTAAATAGACAGTTTGAGCAGCGTTGCCAGATTGGAACGCCACCAGTGGGGACTGGGCGCCGAGCAGCTCTAGGTATGACAAGACAAGAACCTGATGATGGAGAGAACTGATTAGTGTTTATAGGGAATGCTACCTCAATCCTAGGTGACAAAGGAGATCAATTCTGGTTAATTTTACAGTAGTAGGACATTTTCTAACAATCTAAAACCATTAGATCCATCAACATATTCTAAAGTAAGGAAGGGATGATGCTGAGCAATACCTGAACAATCCCATGAACCTGAGCTTCTGGGTCATGGCGTAGTAAACCTTGTGATGAGGATACCATTCGTACACCTCCTTTCTTCTGGCCAGTGGCGGCTCCTGGAACAGCTGGACCACCTTCATTGATTTGGTGTCAGTCGGACGTACGACTTCTCCAAAGATCCTGGAGCTCAGCCTCGCCATGCGCACCGCATAGCTGGTCAAACCAGACATTACTGCGAAGTAGACAAGTTCATTATATCAGCAAAACTCAATGAAGAAACGCTAACTTTGAAAACCAACAGCACCAAATTCAACCAGTTAAACCACATTGGTTAAGAGGCTACAACTTTACTGCAGTTTAAAAAATCATCATTATATTTTTATCAAAGGTATAATAATCAAGCAATGGCATTAGACTAAATCTGAACCTTTAACCAATCAACTTTTATCCATACAGCTCTTTAGAACCCACAAGGTCTCCAAAGTCCTCTACAGAAAATAAACAGGATGGAAAAGAGAAACAAAGCAAAAAGCCCTTAATAAGTACAAAATAAATAAAGTAAAAAAGTTTTAAGAATGGCCTTAAAAAATGTAACAGTATTAACATCAGACATTTAGTCTGTGAGGCAGACACCCTGTCTACTTTTAAGGCTAGGCTTAAAACTTTCCTTTTTGATAAAGCTTCTAGTTAGAGTGGCTCAGGTTATCCTGATCTATCTCTATAGTTAAGCTGCTATAGGCTTAGACTGCTGGAGGACATAGGGACCCCTTTTTCATCGTTCTGCTTCATTCTATCTCTATTCTCCCACTCTGCAGAATCTGTTAGTTCAATCTCTAACGTTCTGCTCTCTCTGCTTTTTCTCATAGTAGCTTCATCTGGTCTGTTCCTGTTTGGCTGTGACTCCATCCTGGAGAGAAATATCAGCTGTGCTGCTGCCATCAACACCTTTGTTTCTAGATGTTGGAGCTTGGCCTGTTTTCCAGTGTAGTCCTGTTTCTCTGACTGTGACTAACTGGATGTGCTCTCTTCATCCTCTGACATGGGAGCTGGCTCGGAGCTCGTCTCCCTGGCTGTGAGTTTCCTGGAGGGGGCCGCCTTTTACAGCTGCTTTTTCTATCTATGCTTCTTTTTCTATGTCTGCTTCTGTCTCCTTGAACCCCAGTCCTCAGCAGATGGCCGCTCACACTGAGCCTGGTTCCGTTGGAGGTTTCTTCCTGTTAAAAGGGAGGTTTTCCTCTCCACTGTCGCAACAAGCATGCTTGATGTGAAGGATTTCTAAAGAGTCAATAAGTCCATGCAATCAAATTTGATGATGAGCGAGCTCCTGGTCCTCCTGACGAGCTAAGTCCTGGTCCTGATGACACCAGATGATCTGAGCTACCAGATGATGTGAAACACCTGCTAATAAAGGACGCCGGGCTGCTGAACTCCGCAGGACACCGAGCCTCAGTGACTCAAACCTCACATGTTGAGTGCCCGCAGCCTGTAGCAACGACCTGCAGTCTCTCATTTCTCTTGAAGACACTTTATTCAGTCAGTTAAAGCCGCTTCTACAGTTTTTATCCGCAGTGAACTGTGACCTACCTGAAGATGTAGATGGAAGTTCAGATGAAGCTGACAGAACTTTGAGGTCTGAGGATAATAACTCTGCTAGCTAACCTGTCCAGTTTTCAACCTTCAAAACAAGCTCCGCTGCATACTTCCTCTACTGATCAGTAGAAAATCAGCCATTGCATGAATATGGCGCCACCTACTGGACTGGGGTTTCATAGCGGCCATGTTGTCAGCCCCACAGACACACATTATATACTATACATATGTGTGGGTGTGGGTGTTTGTGTGTGTGTAAGAGATATGTGTATATATTATTGTGTATACCTCTACAAACCTGTTTCTGTATATAGTATTAAAAATATATAAAAATGTTTAAGTGTCTGTGCTTTACAACATGCATCCATCCTATCAGAATATTCTATTACTCTTAACCACACTAAGAATATTCTAATACAATGAAACATTTGTTTGTTTTCAGCAAAAAAACAACAAAAAAAATGTAAAAATTAGTGATTCAGTGAGTTAAAGTTAATAAAAATTGATGCTGTGCCCGTTCAACACGTTACATTGAGTGGAGCTGTTGACCTCCCCAAGATGGCACCACCAAGTCCTGTCAGTACCCACAGGAGAAGGCAGTGGATGTAGGGTCTACCCTTTCTGTATCTCTATGTGGAGCCTATTGCCGCTTCCTCCTGCATTCATCGTTTCAACGTGACCCATAGGAATGTGTATCATATCATACATTCTACACATATGTTGACTTTAACTAACTATCCTAATACATCCCTAAGACCTTAACTTCAGAAGAAACAGCGTCAAGTAAATGAAAAAATCTTATAGAAAAAGACAAGAGGACAATTTTAAGATTAAACGCTGAAATATTTCAAATTTTAGATTATCTATGATTTAATGAAAGCGGTACCACCAAGGCGATGTGAAGTACG
This sequence comes from Cyprinodon diabolis, assembly GCA_030533445.1. Classification (NCBI taxonomy): domain Eukaryota; kingdom Metazoa; phylum Chordata; class Actinopteri; order Cyprinodontiformes; family Cyprinodontidae; genus Cyprinodon; species Cyprinodon diabolis. The sequence goes on from CM060078.1 coordinate 1,659,712, forward strand.
TATAACCTGACACAGAATGTTGCTGTACTTATTTATGGGTCGGCATTACCAAAAGTGTGAATGTTTTATGAATAAAGACAGTAATTAAGTTGTATTTGAGTAACCTTTTTACACTCTGACTATTTTGGGATGTAAATATGCGAAGACTGTCCTCTCCCCTGCTTTTTAATAGCTACATTCTGGGGGATTATTACCACTCTGGAAGCCCAGGAAGGTTCTATAACACAACATAGTCCATATACACACTGTACTAGGTTGAGCAAATACTGAGCAAACATATGTGTTATGACCAGGACAGATGGACCCAGTATTCAGGCGAGTCAGAAAGTGGGGAATTTCAAAATGTTTAATGACAGAAAAGTAATAAAGCAGAACAGAACCCGGGCTGCTGAGGATAAGCGGACTTCAGTGGCTGCAGGAGGGGGGCGGGGCACCGCCCAATCACTGAACCTCTGGAGGGAGAAACACAAGTAAGGGACCATGATCATCTGACAGGAGATGATTATCAGTGAGTCACTTACCTGGTTTAACAGTTCAGTCCATCCTCTCTTAGGAAGGCAGGATCCAGCCAATGGTCTGCCAAATGAGCTGCGGCGTAAGCTGGTCTCCATCTTGATCTGATCCAAAACCCTGAGGGCTCCGCGGAGAAGAGCCGGGACCTGACTAGTAAACCCTCTCAGTCCACTGGCCACCAGGAACGGGAACATGAACCAGGGACTTAAAGGGGAACTTCAGTTTTTTTCACATTGGGCCCTTGATTTTACGTTATTCTTATTATAAGTTTATTATAAATAAAGAGAAATTAATGTTTTTTTTTTTATGAATCAGTTTTTAGGTCTTTTTAGGGGAGAGTTTGTCTCTGCAGTCACCTAGAAGTCTTCTCTAAAGATAAATAACATTGCTCGATCCATTTAAGGCATACATATCATGTAAACCATAAATCAATCTAAATAGCACTGCGAGTGGATCTAATAGTCTAAATATGTGCTTATTAGCAAGGAACTAAAAAAAAATGAAAATCTGGTCTCTCTTTATTGATTTATTGGGAAAATCTCCATGTTGTGGATGTTCATTTTCCTGCTGGTTGATTTTAATCAGTACAGCTGAGACACATGATGATTTTGGTGCCTATTAGCTTCCTGTAAACCTTCAGTGTACATTGGCCCCTGCCTGACCCCCCCTATGAACATGTTCTGGCACTGCCACCGGTCAGGCACCATACTAATATCACACTTCTAAAAAATCCCTTTGTCAGCATTCCGCCACTAGAGAAAAATTGTTCTAGAACCGCTGCAGTTTAAGAATTTAAGGAGCACTATTAGAGCAGCAAAATGGGATTACAAGACAAACATAGTGATCCAGTTGGCCGTCAGCGACTCCAAACAAGTTCGGCAGGGTCTACAACAACTGACAAATTATAAAGACAGAAAGGTTGAGGCAATGCTAAAGCCTCATCCGCAGCTGAACTAAAGACCTTTTTCACATACTTAGAAGTATATAGATCCCATTTATCTACCCAATCTTCGTGGCCTAATTATGATTACAATCAACTGCTTGTGCTACAAAAAAATCAAGTCAGAAGGGTTTTGAAAACTGTAAACCCCACAAGGCAGCAGTACCTGATGGAGCCAACTTCCAGGAGTCCTGACAAGGATTATAAATACTTCACAGAAGGAAGCAACTGTTCCACATTGAGTTGAAACACTCACCATCGTACCTCTCTATTCATACACTATCATGCATGAATAAACAGAATCAGGGACTACAGACCGGTGGCACTAACCTATTT